>JASSUY010005395.1:0-36218 GCA_032466535.1 Forpus xanthops | reverse complement strand
TTGTGTTATACCTTAGTTACTAAACTGTTCTTATCTCAACCTGTGGGAGTTGCATTCTTTTGATTCTTCTTCCCATCTCCCTGGGACTGGGAAAGAAAGAGGGGGAAGTGAGTGAGACAGCGATTGCGTGAGTTTGAAAGCCTTAAACCACGACACCACAGATGACTCTCCAATGTGTATTCTGTCCTAGGTCAGTATTCACCATAAAAGCTAGCACAACTGTTGAGAAAGTCTGGCTTTCATGGTTAATTTGCGAAGAAGTCAAAATGCCTTTAAAACCATACAGTGATAGCACTGTACACTGTCAAAGATTTACTAACACACTTGACCTTTCAGAACTACCTTTACAGATTTGTGATTCCTGTTAATCTGGTAATACGGATGCTTAACAACTCTTATTTCACAATCCTCTGAAACAATCTAGCTGAAACCATAATGTTTTACATGAAACTGCCTCAGCCAAAGAAATTAACAGACATTTAGGTAAACTTGTTAGCTAAGGCCTTGTCATGGTTTAAGCCCAGCTGGTAATTCAGTACTGTGCAGCCACTCGCTCACTTTCCCCCTTTCCTCCTCCCTGCTCCCAGAAAGTAACTCCCACAGGTTGAGATAAGAACAGTCCAGTAATTAAGGTATAACACAAACCACTACTGCTACCAATAAAATAATGGTTAGAGACATAACAAGGGAAAATAATACAACCACTCGCCACCAGCCAACAGATACCCAGCCAGACCCAAGCAGTGATCTAGCCCTTCCAGGTAACTGCCCCCAGTTTATATAGAGGGCATGATGTGCTGTGGTATGGAAATACCACTTTGGCTAGTTTGTATCAGGTGTCCTGTCTCTGCTTCCTCCTGGCTTCCCCTCCTCCCTGGCAGAGAATGAGACTCAGAAAGGCCTTGGTTGGGCTAAACATTACTGAGCAGCAACTAAAAACATTGGTGTTATAAGCGCTGTTCCCAGGCCGAAAGTCAAAACCACAGTACTGCACCAGCTACTAAGAAGGAGAAAAATGACTGCTACTGCTGAACCCATGACAGTTGTTCTTCTCGTATCCAATTTTCAGGAATGTATTTCCACTGTATTTTCAGAGTTTCCTTAAGAGTCACTTTTGTATAACCTCTGTAATACAAGTTACCTGGATTTCTGTTCACTTTCAGTTGTTGGTCATTCTGATTAATCCATCTCTGAGCCCTAAGTAAAACAAGCCTAATTCTTAATGCTTCTATCTTAAAAAAAAGGGCCAAAATTAAGCCCAGACGTATTACTGTTAGCATTTTCTATTTATTTTTATCAAGTATTTTAAAATTGAGACTCTGTGTGTCATATCCCAGTTAACAGAAACCAAGCTGACAAAGTATGAGGGTAAACCTACAACAGCTTCATTTAAGCTTAGACAACTGACATTTTGAAGCTAATGGGGATAGATTATCCATGTAGCTGAGAAATACTTGTGTCTTTATTCAAGATAAAATTTGTCATTCGCACTAAAAATTAATTTCAAGCAAATTGATGCATTTCTTGAATTAATTTTTGATTCAACCACATTTGTGGAAAACAGACTTCTGCTACACGTTATGGTGACAGGCCCTGTGGTAGCCATCTGGCTGCTCCACCTGACCACATGAGTTTTTTCTTTTCAAGTATTTTAAATAAATCTTTATTTCTGTATCATCTCTACTCTGTTATGTCTAAAGCACAAGAAGAATTGCATCTTGGCAAAAGAACCTGACTACAAAGTTTGACTACTTAGAAATCCCCAAGTTTCATTGCATTAATTACTGGGATTAATTTTTATGAGGATGTATGTTTTGTTTGGCTTTGAAACATATCTTAGTTTGTGGTTGTGGACACTGAAGGCTGCAGACCTTAATCCCTCAAATAAGCATTCTGCCAGGCCCTACAGCGTATAAGGCCACTTACCAACTCTCAGGTTCACATGCTAGAAGCTAGTTTGGAAGCAAAAGGCCTATGGTTGGAGACTTGAAAGAAACAAAAAGAGCAAAACAACAACAAACCTATGACAGAGGTTCATCAGATTATTTTTTTTTTATTTTTTTTTTTTGAGAAAAATGACAGATCTCTTCTGCAGATACACCCAGAATGGCTTCTCAAGTAGAAAAATCTTTCGTTATCTTTTCCATGCTCCCCTTCCTTCACCAACAGTATCCTACAAAGATGCTCCACCATCATCTGAAGAATGTCATCGCATTCAAAATTCAGAGCAATAACCTATCTAGAGCAAAACACTTCAAAATCTAGAGAACAAGATTCCTTTATATATGGGAAAGTTATGATGTAAAAAAAAAAAAAACAAAAAACACAACACATGAAGGAAGTGCAACTTACTTATTCTGAAAAAGATTGTATTATTTTATAACCACATCCAGGGTAGTATTTGGGAAAGAACTCCCAAGAAAGCTTTAATTGTTACATTAGTAACTTCCCAAAAATTAATAAGCATCTTACCAAAGGATGCTGACAGTACCAACATTTTAGACCTTATTGCTTCCTTTTATCCCTCAAGTTGCTTTCTGGAAGCAGAAGCTGTGCAAATGAGTGCTAGCAACTATCATTTAGTAATAGTTAAATGGCTACAAATGACCAAGTTCAATTCTCTACAAGCCTTTGAATCCTGAGCAACTATGGCTTGTCTTGAATATTCCCTTATTAGGTACAATAAGCACTTCTTCAATGAGCATCCCTAGAAAAACAGAGGTCTGGGGCACCAGCACACTGGGTTAACAAAAGGTGTGTGCAGTGGCTTTTCAAAGAAACTTTCCTTGTGGCAGTCTGGAAATCGTAGAATCACAGAACGGTTTGAGTTAGAAAGGACCTTAAGGTCATCTAGCTCCAACCTCCTTGCCATGGGCACCAATGCATCAGACAAGACCATGTTACCCAAGGCTCTGTCCCCACTGTAATCCAGGAATGGCTGGAAGCACTGAATGGGAGCCGGGTCTGTACTCCAAACACAGGGGGGTTCATCAGACCAAATTCTAATTGCATATTTTTCTTCCTGGTCAAGAAAGCAAATTTTACTTCAGCATCGACCCATGAAGTAACAGGTCTATTCACTGACTGAAACGTCAAGTCAGCGCTTTGACTCAATAAAACGTTTTTCCCAGGCAGTTTAATACACGGAGACACCCCAAAAAGTTCAACACGAAGGAAGCGTCAGGCAAAGGTAAAGTTAAGCCGCTTTCCCCCTTCTGTGCCACCCCGGGCGCTTTCTGGGAGCAGACAGCGGCAAAGACACACCGAAACTGCAGCCCTGACCTGGTGCGGGCGGTACTGCGGGGCAGTCCCCTCCCCAGCAGCTTTTCCCACCGGCTGGGAAACTGCTGCCCCGGAGCAGGAGTCCGGCCGGGAGCGGTTCCCGCCCGTTGATCTGCTCATACAAATGAGTCCGCTCGGAGTCTGCATGAAATAGAAGAATCTCCTCTCGGCCCCAGAAGAAAGGGAACCCGTAAACTTCAAGATCCAGTGGTGTTAGTGCTGTGAAAACTTACAGTTGGCAGCATTCAAGATGACAAATTATTATTAGGGTAAGGAGAAAGCAAATCAAAGCGTACATGAAAAGATAAACAACAAAAAGAGACTGCAGTTACCCTCTATGTCTCTACAGCACTCTGGGCTTGATTGCCTAGATTGATGGAGGCACAATCAGGGGCTAATGGTGTGGCTTGCAGTGACAGCAGAGCAGTCCTTTACTCATGATAAGATTTGAGAACCAATAGCCAAAGCTCTCTTCTGCTTCAAACTGGTTGTCTTTTTTGTTTGTTTGTAGTTTGGTTGGTTGGTTGGGTTTTTTTGTGTTGTTTTTGTTGTTTCTTTTTTTTTTTTTGGGGGGGGGGGTTAGTTGGGTTCTTTTTGTGTTTGGGGTTTTTTTTTTGGGGGGACGACAGTGTTGTTAGATCTTCTAATTGCTTACACCCAAATTCCAGTTGCAAAACTGTGTTGAAAATACAACATTATCTGATTTAAATCTCTTAACTGGGGTTTTCAAAAGTATTCATAGTACTATCTTACAGGCTTTTGAAGACTTTAAAGTTCGTATTAGCATGATAGGTTGCCCAGAGAAGCTGTGCCTGCCCTATCCCTGGTAGCAGTGTTCAAGGCCAGGTTGAACAGGGCTTAGAGTAACCTGGTCTAGTGGAAGGTGTCCCTGCCCATGGCAGAGGATGTGGAACCAGATGATATTAAGATTCCTTCCAATCCAAACCATTGTATGATTTTACATGTCTCCAAGCTTCCTAAACATAGATCTTAAAATATTTTCTTGTTTTCTCTAGTCAGTCACTTCTATTGTTTTGGGATACAATCAGGACTCACAGGTTTTTGCATACCTGAATGATAGATTTTACTGTTCTCTTTTGTTCATTACATGTTATTGTTATATAGATACAACAGGATAGTTTCAGGAAGAGTTTTGGTGAGGATGGCCAGTTTTGCAGATAAAACAAAACCTCACTGGTTTTACTCCGTATTCGTTATTAGTTTTGGCAGGAATATTTGTGCTGGTTGCACTGACTTCATGAACTTCCAATTTGCATATGAACACTGTGTCCTTGTGAACTGTCCATGTAATACTCCCTAGAAGTCTTTTCTCACTTTGTCATATTTTCTTATATTACTATATTGCAGTGTCCCTTAGAACACTTCACAAGAATTTGGAGACTCATATTCATAGTGATAAGGAAGATGGAGAATAGGATTAGAGAGAATGGGAAAGGAGATAAAAAACTGTAACTCACCTGAAATCCGAAGTCTGGTTGAGTTAGCGAGGCTCTGTGTTGCTCTTAGCCTCACCCTTCACTCCTGCCAGTCAGTCAGCAAAGTATTTCAACAGGCTGATATTCAGGGTTCAGTAAACCTGAAGGTCAAAGATGTTTTAGAAGCAGCAGATGATATTTTTCTCCCTAAGCCCCAATAACTAAGTGTGAAATCCAGCTTGGAATGCCATTTGACGCTGCGTTGTAATAACATTAGAATGTATTACTAAATAATTTGCTGGATAATTCATAATATTTTTTCAGCTGTCCTTAGGAGTCACAAAGACTTGCTAAATATTTTCCTGAGCCTGAGACTCAAGGTCAGACCCATCCTGTAGATTTACAGTACCTAATACCCTTCCTTGTTTCGCACAGATTTAAAAAGTAATATGAGAGGAAGTATTTGTGAGGAAAGGCCCTTGAAAGCTTTTCCATTTTTTCAGTCTGAATCAATTCCTCTGCTAAATGTTATTTCCTTTTCCTGGAAGTCTTGCTCCTTTCATATCCTTAGATTACAATAACCAGTATTTTAAAACCCCAGTGTTCCCAACAATAATAAATTACATAAGCTCTGGATACTTTTCTGAGGGGTTAGGAAAGTCACTAAGGACAAAGAATGTCATCGCTTGCCAATCAAATAAGGTACAAAAGTAACCGTATAAAATACAATCAAAAAAGAGGTTTACCATGCTTTTCCAAATGTACAAGAGGTAACAACATATTATTTTCTATTATATTTCCTTATCATTGTTTGAAATATATATGACAGAGACAAGCAAAAACTGTTATAAGAAAAGGAGCTTAAAGTTTGGTAGCAAAAGTGGCAGCAAGAAGAGGATGCTGCAGTGTGTTGAAACTTGTAAGCTTTGAAATAGAAGCGAGTTTCTTTCAAGAAGTAATAAAGAAAGGCAAGTACTATTGCTACAGTCAAAAATATGATCATTCCAGAATCTTAACACTTATTCAACCTGAGATTTCTCTTTCAAATTACAGAAAGCTCAGATATTTCTCTTAAGTGTACAAAACAGTAAGTTAATTACTCAAAGTGATGTCATTAGGATAAAAAAATGCAGCTGGTGGGTTTTGGCTGGAAGGGGCAACACGTCTGATTTATTATTCTGTGCTTTTACGCACTGAGATGTAACGTTGATTTACCTTTCACATCTTGCTTTTTAATAAGTTATGATGAAGTAAATATAAAGTAAATCCTAGTTTACATTATGCCAGAACCTGCTGGTTTCAAAGAAAGCAAGTAAAACTCGTAAGGAAATATCGCTGAGCTTGCTGAAAAGTACCTTTAAGACACTAACTCATATCTTCATTTTTTTCATAGCAGGAGCTGATTTGCCGCTGTTGATTGAGATAAAATTCCTTCTACATGAACAATGGAACTTCTAGTTACTCCTTGATAGGTGATTACCTTTTTCTACCTTGAAGCTGACAGGATCTTACTAGTTTGTCATCTTTGTAAACAGAGTAGTTTATAAAATGTCTTGAAGAACAAAGATACTATCAGAAATTCAAAGTATGTTTTTAAAGGCTAGTGTCAGTTCACTTAGAGTTTACCTGTGATTGAATGTAGAGATTAATTTTCAAGGGCAACCTTGGACTTCCAGTACTTTGTTAAGCCCTGCAGAGTGACATAATCTGTAAAATAATTTGGTATATAACTGCAGGTGTACTCTAGAGCTTATTTTTAAAGCTTCCAAATGTCAAGCACATCTTCCATGACTGATAACAACAAGGTGTCTCCCTACTTACAGTCAAGAGCATTAACTGCAGGCAAGTTGTGCATTACCTTGTGGCCATCTCACACACCATCAGAATTGCAGTCAGTATTCTTCAGTGTGTACAATTTCTTGCTTCTGCCAGTGACATAGGGAAGGAATGATAAGCTACAGCTTCTTAGGAATTTTTTTGAAGTCTCTTTTGCGCAGTAGTATAAGATCTAATAGTATAATAGTTGATAATATTATTCATTAAATAATATTTATTTATTAGGAAGATTTAAAAGGCTTCAATAACAGATTTTACTCTACACAGAACACAAGGCAAAATGACAGATTATGATTTATAGTATGCTCTGGTTTAGGATTAAATACAACCTGTTCAATCTATTTACCATGCCTTTTTTGCTTTTCCCCACAATAAATTATTCCAATTGACAGTTATTAAATTGTTATTGAAAAAAAAATCATAAATAAATATAACCCCCATTTTCCTGTAATAAAAGTCCATTTTCCCATAATAAAAGTTCATACAAATAAAATTTTTTTATAAATAAAATCCAAGTAACATTAGCATCAGTAAGAGTGTATTAATTTTGGTATAGGCAAATATGGAAAAATATATATTAAAAAGGGGAAATTAGCTCTGTTAGCTGCAGTCTTTCTGACCTTGAATATAGTTTGAACTGTTTATAACAAAGTCTGAATATATGAGTTTGCTCTGAATAACTAAGGAGTTGTCTTTTTGCACCTTTCTGACAAACCAAAAACCCCACAAAACAAGTTCTGTCACAAGGTCCTGTTTTGTTGCTGTTCAGAACAGCAACAATGTGTGAAGCAGTGTGAAAGGGAGATAAGCCATTTTGAAGGAGGGACAGAACTGTAATGGAGGAAAGAAGAGAAACAAAACCAAAGAGAAGACAGTAAAAAGAAAAGGGGGAGGGGGAGAGAAGAGAGAGAGAAAAGGTAAAATTAAATGAAACATTATAAAGACTGGAAGGAATGAATTTAAATCAAGCATATTACTGTAAAGAATGGGTAGAGAGAAAGCCAGACAGGGAGTTGCAAATACTCTCCTTATGCCTTTTTTTCCTCAATTATCTTTCCCATCCCACTGTTGAGAAGGGAGCCAGTGGCTGCCCAGCACTTAGCTGCTGGCTGGGGTGAAAGTATGACAGGGGTATAGCTGGGGTTATGTGTATTTGTTAATTCATGTGAAGTCAGAATCAATTCTACAAGGGAAGCCGCAAATGTAGCACTTAAGTCCAGGGAAGTAAGCCAAATGAAATCTTACTTAAGCAGCAATGTTATTTGTATCCAGCCAGCTGCTATGCCTTGTATCCTGCAGTATGCCTGAAGGGAAATGAGGCATTATATAACGTTTACATTATGTTGGCTTGGATTAATATCACCAACAGATGAGAACCATATATATACAATTTCTGGTGTGAGATCTCAGTTACAGATCTTACTTAACACATGTTGTAACAAAGTTTTTCACTATAATGTATGCTATCATTCCAATAAAGATTATAGATCTGGCCCAGCAGTATTAGAACACTTACCTTCTTTTTTTTCTTCTGGGAATTTGGGCCTTCATGCAGAAACTCACAAGAAAGAAGACATGCATGTAGGATTATCATAGCAATGCCTTCAGGCCTCAACTTTAAATGTTTGAATACTACGTAACCCATAAAAGGTTGAAAAGCTTGAGAAGTTGTATTATGAAGGTCCTGCATTTACAGAAGAAAAACCAAAAGCTATATGATTACTTTTGAGTTTTAATATTTTACTAGAATATGCTACAAGATATTTCTTAAGAAATTTTTGATGTTATTTTGTTATGTGCATTGTAGTTTCTTTAACTAGATGAGGCATAAAAGATTTCCTGAATCTCCAGTTTTACTCGATTTATTGTGCAAGTTATCAACAGCAGTACTGACTCACTTTGCAGTATGGCTCTCTCTGGAATTCCTCATTCTTATGAAGAGACAAGTTGAACTGTGTTTATTCTGCTAATGCAATCGTGATTATAGCAATTGCTAGTTCGTTTGTGGGTAACTTTATGAGTCAGCTTTCTAATAAATGGCTGCCTTCTCCTGCTACATCCCTCCTTGGGGCTCTTCAGCAAGAGATGAAAAAAAAAAAAAAACCCAAGAAAAAAATCAAACCCAATTTACCTCTCGGAGTGTTCCAGGCTAAAAAATTTCCATGTGAGAAAATGCAGATGCCTACAGGTTGTTTCACCTAGGTGTTGGTCCCGGTTTTTGCGGAAAGATAATTAAAAGGTTTTAGTAACAGGAATGTCCCAAGCTTTCAATCTCATTCAGGTTCATTGTTCATTTTCACTCAGTATCTCCTCACCTGCTAGCTAGAGCAAATACTCCACACCAGGAGATGCAAGAGCTAGAAGTCCTGTGCAGTGGCACTCCTATATAAAAGGCTAAGATAAGATTTGGTGTTTTGATTTGAACCAGCATTGTGATTAAAGCTTTTCAAGGGTTTAAGCACAAAAAAAAAATTGTATTCTCTATTTCATTCTTCAACTTTCAGCAAACCAAAAAAAAAACAACAGTCTTTTGACTCTTTTCCTAAAACAGAAGATCTGTAGAATCAAAAAAGAAAACATGTACTGTCATTAGACAGTATAAAGGTATACACTCCACAAATATCTGTCTGGTTAACATTTGCAAAGAATATTTACAAAGAGGCATCCCAGAAACGTTTCCAAGAAAGTCATCCCAGTATGTTGTAGTAATGCAAGGCTGTTATTCACAAAAGGCCAAATTCAATCTGCAGCCATCCTGTAGTGGGCTGTGTTCCTGTTACACTACAGAAACTGGTATTTGGGCAACAGGATCTAAATCAACAATTAGTATACTGAGAATAGGTGAGTCAGTAAGATCTTCCTTTTGCCCATACTAAAATAAAATTCAAGGCAATACAAAAACCTGTGCTATTCTCCTGGTAACACAGAAACTTAGCTGAGACAAATATTAATACTTGTGACTCAGTTAAATCCCTTTTTTAATGGTTTAGTTCTGTTTAGTTTCCTGCAGTAGTTTTAATTAGATAGCTCCTGCCTGTGTACTTAAACTGTTCCATGACTTCATACAAGAACAAGTCCAGTTCTATATTTTAGCGGTATTAATAAGTAGTAGAAAGCTAAGTTGCACTGGTGGGCACAACACTCACTTTCTGATATAAATACTCTGCAATGAAAGCATTATGTAAATAGCCTCATTGTTAATATAAAAAGGATCATTTCTTTCAAGTGGCTGAAAGTGAGCAGAACAAATGATTTAACTAGAGGCTGAAGAGCATTACCGACTTACTTGAAGAAACCTACTGCAAGGTTTGTATACAAATAAATTTAAATAGATACCTTTGCATAAGAATTAAAAGAAAAACACAGTAAGGTTTAAGCTCCAACACTAAGAAGCTACAAAATACAGAGGTAAATATTACCTGTGCATCCCTAATTTGCTTCACCATGGATTTGCATTGTGACACCTCTTTAAAAGAATACTTCTTTCACCCATCCTTTTTGGGAACCAAATAAAAATAAATTGCCGTAAACTGCCTTTTAATCAGCAGAACTAACAAGTGTCTTTCCAATGGCTACTTACAGCTGCTGGTTTAAATCTAGATTCACCATGCTTCTGCTACTAAGAGGCAGACAAGTTTCTACCTCTGTCAGGACCCTTACCTCTACCCAACTGCAACCATGGCTGCTAATTAAGTGGAACCACAATTAGCTTCCAGATCACCACACTTCCCCCAAATCTAGCTGGAGGTGCCCCAGAGTTCCAAGAGATGTTGGAGGAGCTGCTCTGTTTCCTCAGGTGGTCAAGCTGAAAAATAAAGGTGGAGTTAAGCTCCTGGCCCAGGTGTTGGCAGGGACCATTCACCTCAGCAGGGCTCAGCTGTTCCTGGTATGTTTTCAGCCATGGTGGCTGCTGGCCCCCAGTTGGAGGCCATAGGCAGGCGTGGGCATAGTGGTCCTGAGCTGCCTGCCACAATATCCAGCCCTTCAGGGACACTGCCAGGGGCTCTGGAGCTGAGCTGGGTGCTGTAGGATCTGTGGGTCTGGAGCTTGGCTGCTCATCACAGCTGATAACTGGTGCCTTTCTCTTACAAAATTAGTCCCTTCACTGCTTGTGTACTGGACTGCCTGAAAGCCAGCACCTACACCCCAGCCTGATGGCAGGAGCCATCTTCCCCCTGTGCAGCCACAGTGCCGCCATCTTGGGAGGGGGATTTGGGGTCCTTGTCACCCCACTAGCCTCCCCTGCAGCCCCTGAGCTCTGCTTCACCCCCACTTCTCAAAGAGAAGTGTTTTGGTATTTTATCCAAACACCAGAAAAATAGCTTCCTCAAGACTGTCAAGTGGAAGCTAGTCATGCAGCAGCCCGGCATGAGGCAGATAGAGGAGCCATCTCACCTTCAGTCTCTGGGCCGCTGGATTTATTGTTCCCAGCACTATATGTGACAGCCATAGTGCCCCTCTGGTGTCTCCAGCTGGCTCTTCTTTCCCTGTTTTGGAGAGGGGGCACTTGGAAGGTGAGAGCAGAGTTGGATGACAGGATGGGAGATTGCTGGGTCTTACTGAGGGCGTGCTTAGCCCTCCCCACATAGAAATGCATTAAAATATGGTTTAGCTTGTTATGGTTTGCTTTTATGAGGAGAGTAACCTGAAGTAATTTGTGCTCTGCACATATGCTATGCCTTTTCACTTTCTCACTAACATGAAATTCCAAGCTCCTGTGCCACAGGCACTGAAGGAAGAAATAAATAGGACAAACCAAAGTATTTTCATTAGCCTTTTTCTTGGAACATGTGTGTAAGTCTATTTCATCAAGAATTTTTTAGTCTGTTGCAAAAAAGCCTGCCAGAATGGTTGGATGTTGGGAAGATCATAACGTAGCTAAAACCATGTTTCTTTAATGGAAAATGGTGGGAAAACTCAACTGTGTTTGTTATTGTCAGTGCTATTATAAAAATGATAGCACACAAGACATGGTAGAAAATCCAAATTTCTTGTGAAGAAACTTCAGTCAGGAAGAAACAGTGAATTTTTTTACCTGACTCCTATTTTCAGATCACCAGTAATATACATAATATGGACTGAAAATACATATAGGTAATACATGAAGCTGATGCAAGATACAACTTACCAAGTCAAACTAGAACAGTAGCACTAAAAAAAAATATATGTCTCCTGGAGTTTTATCTTGTTGACTAAATGCATTTATAGATTTTACTGGGTTGTCTGTTTTCCAGCAGCTCAGAAGTGGCTTTTAAGTTTTCCCATAACCCAGTGCTTCTCTAGGCAGAAATCCAGGACTTGTAGGACGAGTGCCCAGGGGGCATTGTAACTGAAAGAATATACAGTGGTTCTGTTACAGATGATTCAGTGCTCAGTGTAGCTGGAAATAATGATGTTAATATTCCATTTCTTAGAAAATGGTGCATAACTTGGGAATGTGCCAAGCATGTGCAATACCTCAGGTTTCATAGTGGAGGAATAAAGGAATATATGGGCTTGAAGTAATAAAATGTATGATATAAATGTTTACTTTCAAGCACATGTCTTTTCCATCCTGGGATGAAGCATCTTGAATGATATAAGTGAGATCCTATGTTCCTTTTATGATGTATAATTCCATGCTAATAACCTGGTGTATAAAACACAGCAGTTTGCAAAAATAAGTCTTCTCCATGTATGGGATCTCAAGCTTTTCTCTGTAGTGTGGAACAGATTCTGTAGTAGCAAACAAAGTAGCGCTTGGCTATCTGATTCTGAGCCAGGTTTGCCCTGTGTTTGCAGAACAGGTAACACAATGAGCTCTTGTTTTTCTGCAGGAGAGACTTATATATTGCACAGTGCAAATAAGAGGAACAGTATACACACAAGTGGGTCAACTCTTGATGCCTTGTGTAGCTTCATCTTTCCTTGGAAGTGTAACTGTGTACTCAAGCAGAAACAAGTCCCTTTAGAGATGATCTGTGCAAAGTGCTTTATGACTTCTAGGACAGTTTAAGCATTGCTTGTCTTAATACCCTGCAGCTGAGGCACCTGTCAGATGATCTTCAGAAAAAAAATCTGTCATGTTGTGATAGTACTTGTGTGGAGGATGTACTTTGTACAGTTTATATGTGTGGCAGCTCTACTACATAGCTTATGTACTCTATATTTATTTTTTACTGTACTACTGTGCATTTACGAATAGTTTATTTCTGTATTGCAAAACACACTTGGTTCCTGATGTATATATATGGGTATGCAAACAGCATGATATCATAAAACTTAAGTTGGAAGAGACCTCTGGAGATCTAGTCTATCAACCAAAGCAGAGCTATGTCAGACTGCTCATGGTTTTGACCAGTCAGGTTTTGGGTATCTCCAAGGATGGAGGATCCACAAACTCTCTGGGCACCTGTCCCAGTGTTTGACCCCCTCATGGAAAATTAGGGTTTCCTTATGTTATTGCATAAACATTCCTTATCCAGAATAACTTTTTAGCTTATCTTCAGTTATTTTTCCTTAGCTATGTCCTATTTCTGTTTGCCATCTATGGGAGAAGGCCTTCTCTTTTCATCAGCTTTGTAGTTTTTTCACCAAGGTCACATATTCTAACTGGCAGTTTTTAAGTGACTAAGCCATTGGACAGTGGAGTTTGGGCATAGGTTTTAAGCAGAATAAGAACTACTAAGATGCTCCTTCCTTGTTATATTCATCACCAGCACTGCAAAACCTCTGCTTTGTGGCAGCTGTCACACCACCCAGGGCAAGGGGTCCAGGCATCTTAGCCCACAAAACAGGGCTCCAGCAGACAACATGCTTGCTCCATCTGTTGGTGAGGGCACCACTCTTCTACACGGGTCTGTAATGTCCAGATCACTGCACTGGGATCTCCCACAGTTAAATATTGGGTAAGTCTTAAAAATAGAGAATGCACCTTCCTCTTCCCAAACTCTAAGATACACAGTTACGCACCTGAGTGGACCACGGTTTTCATGTGATGTGCAACTTAACCTTTGCCTTCCATAGGTACCACTACTCCTCCAGTTCCAGATCAGAAATATGGATGCCAGTTGTACCTTCTTCTCTTTAGATGGGTCTCCCTGCTCTCACCACCAAGGAAATAAGTTATCTGGATACTCCAGCATTAATCTTCAGGTTTTCTTCATTATGTACAAGACACTATCAAGACTTGTGGTAGGTGGCTAACCAGTCACCTGTGGTTTGACTGCATTGTAGGAGAGTTCAGGTGATGACTACTATGTTTTAAAAATGTATCTGCATCTAATTTGTAATAACAGCCAGTTTCTATTTCACCCATGCCTTCTCAAGTTTTCTGCTACAGTGGATTCTAGTAAATGGGATGTAGTGCTTGTTGAAGCAGCTTTTCAGTCACTTTCTTTACTAAATACTCTCACACATAAGAAATGTGCTTCCTAGGGTGCCACCTGGGGTCACCCACAGCGTCAGTCTGCAGTAATGTCCACCTAAGGGCTTTTGCTTGTAAATATAGCTTCAGAGGATTTTGTTTTAAGTAAAAAATGATAGCCCAATAATGTAGGTATAATTTGCAACTATTGAGCAATTCTATCTGAATTTGGAAAGCACATAAAAAGTATTAAAAAATTCTTATTAAATGTTTTATAATGTGGTTCTGACTTCTTTCATAATTCACCTTTATGAGCAAATAACATTGTAGCTTTTTTTTTTTATTAAAGAATAGTCTTCATTTCAACCAAGATTCAGTGTTATTGCAACTTTAATTCAGATGTATCCTTTGCTTATGAACATCATTCATTTTTATTTGACATTCTAAGTAATAGCCAGAGTGGGTGGGGAAGAGGAAAACTGGAGTGGGAGAGGAAGGAAAAGGAATTCACCTTTGTTGAAAGCCCAACATCATAATTTATCAAGACCATAAAAAGTAGATTATTGTGCATTTTTCAGCTAAAAATGTGAATGCTTAGTGAGAATCTGACTAGTGAAATAGTAAACTGTAAATAATGGCACCAGCAGATATGAGACAATGCTCATTGTTAATATATTTCAGATGTATAGGTTGTGGGTTATTTAGGGCTTTATTTCAACAAAGTGAAAGCTTAATTTGCATTGGATTTATTGCTATTAAATCAGTTAGCACATTCTATTCAGTACTACAGAGTAATTTTACCCAACGCAGGCTGGAAGAGCACCCTTTTCCTCACTATGGTTTATCAGAGAACTACAGCTAAATTTCTATTATCATAATTAATTTTTATTTCTTATTGTGGATTATCACACATTTTGACATACCACTGTCACTTTACAAAGTCACTCACAAATCACTGTCTTTAACTAATTCCTAGCTGTTGGAAAAGTTCATTTTCTGAAATGTAAAAGCCATAAAAGAGTAATTTTAAGTACATTGCATATATACAGAATGCTTTCTATATTGAATTCAGTAAGCTCTGGAAGAACTCCAAAGTAATAGCCTGTTTGCACTTAAACATGTGAGGGCCCACTTTAATTCAATGGACCATGATAAATTGGATTGAGAAAGGTAAGTTGAAGCTGAGGACTGGTCAACTCCTTGACTAACTATTAATTTCTGCTTAATTACAGGCGATAGCTTATGTGCAAGTTGTTACAGAATTTTGGAGGGGGTTGCTATATTACTGTTTTATTCACTGAGACACCACTGTATTAATTTTCAACGTTGCTTTCTTCTACAAATTTTTTTTTTCTTTCCTCTCAGATCCTAACAGAAGCTTTTTAGATGCAAGTGCAGCTATTAAAAGATCAACATAAATTTTCATTATTGAGATCAGATCTACAAGCAGTAAAAACTTATCCAGGTGAAAAACAATCAGTTATGTGAAAAGTTTAAGTAGCCTCAGGTGAAATATTTCAAGTCATAATGGACATAAAACATTTAAGAGATTAAGTTCCCAACAGCAGTATGGACAAGGCCCCTCTGCTTCAAGAGGAAAATGTTCACCAACATGGAGGTGAGCCATGCTATGTCACTTGCTCTCAAGGCCAAAAGAAAGGGTTGTGACCTGTTTCATTTGCCAGTGTGGATGTAGCCAGGGATCTGACCATTTGGAAAATAAACATGCCATTTGGGTGCAGTCAAATCTATCATAGAATGGTTTGGGTTAGAAAGCACCTTAAGATCATCTGGTTCCAACCCCCCTGCCATGGGCAGGGACTCTTCACCCTAGACCATGTTGCCCAAGGCTCTGCCCAGCCTGGCTTTGAACACTGCCAGGGATAGAGCACCTACCACTTCTTTGGGCAATCTGTTCCAGTGCCTCACTACCCTCACAGTAAAGAACTTCTTCCTAATATCTAACCTGAGCTTCCCCTGTTTAAATCCAGTACCCTTTGTCTTGTCACTACAGTCCCTATAATCTATTCTATTTTTTTCCATAAAGAAATAAAATTAAGATCTTTTAAATGAATGACAATTACAGGAGAACAACAACAAAAAAAAAAAAAAAAAAAAAAAACACAAAACCCAAGCTATTCAACCAGGCCCATTAGCAGGATTAAATTAAAGTCAGCTATCTTTTGAGAGAGAGATAAACCGCTTGATGTGCATGTCTTAGTAGATACTGTCAGAAACCAGACTGGATTATCCTAGTGCTGTATTTTAAATGATAGTTGTACATGCTGACACACAGACTCAAGCAACTCCTTTACACAAAATGGAAAAACTTCAGTTACAGAATTATGGCATCCAATATAATGTGTACACTGTCTATGGCTGAAAGGCTACTTACATGGCTTTATTAATATTATTGATCCTACTGCTAGATAGCCTGATTTTACACTGGATCAGAGCAAGAAGTTAAAGTCCTCTGTTACATAAAGGGCAATTGGAATTTACTTGTTTTCTTCTAGGGAAGGAGAGAAAAAAAAAAAAGGAATACTCATACAGATAGTCAATAAAATCCTGAGGATGTAGTAGTAGCTCCCCACTGACTAACCCTTAATCCCTAGTTTTCTTCAAGGACACTTTTTTCTGAAGCAGCCTGGGTTTTATATTCCTAATTAGTTACTATAGCAAAAGGTTGAAATACAAATGGCAACATCATCTCTTTGTGAGAAGCAGATGAGAGGTCTGCAGTAGTGCTTACTTCAGATGAGATATATGTACAACACAGCCTCTGATCACACTACCAAAGTTGAAGGATCTCATGAAGATTCTTTTCTCAGTCTAGGCATTTGATATGTGCTATACAAGGCAATTAGCCAAAACAAGTCTCATTAGGACAAGACAAACTATCATGTACTGAAAGACTTCAAAAAAAGTTGTCCTTATTTCACCTATGCCATTTATCTTCCATTGTCTGGTTGTATTCTGTAGTTTGTTGAGTAAAGAGACAGTCCCATAGGTCTAGCACCCGTAGCCATTCAGTGGCAATTCTGCCTCTCACATGAATCAGATTGTTCACTCGGAGCTTAACTGTGGTTTTAGTTCACTTTGTTGGACAGTCTGAGACATTCTCCTTGTTTCTGCAGAAGAATCTTCTGATCTCCTGTTGGAGAGGTGAAAGGCTTTATTAAATGTCAGTAGAGACTGAGCAGAGCCCAGAGCCTACTGTCACAACACTTTTCAAAGGCTGATTGCTACTGAAATAATTTAGGATCAGAGAGGCCCATAGATTTATTTTTTTTAGTAATTTTCAATGCAGTTTTTGCTTTCCACACCTTTAATCCAGGAGAGCCTGGCAGTGCTGACTGAATACAGAGCACTCATCACTTCCAAGTAAATGAAATAAGTAGGTGTTAGTAGACCTAATACTCACCATTTCTAAAATTTACTTAATTCTCTCCAAAAATTCAAATTAGGTATGTAAGACTAAAGAACATGCATAGACCAGTTGAGTCAGACAGCTCCAGCACAGCCTTGCTTATTAAATGAAAAGGGCAGCTTTCTTCTCCTGGAGATGAGGCAAATAAATCAAGGCATTAATTAGGACACTATGTAATTTTTGCAAATGTCTGTGCTCCTTAAGACAGTTTCCAAGCTTCTGACTGGACGGAAAGCAGAAGTATGTAAAAAAGAATATACAGGCTTAAAGTACGTATAACTCTAGTAAGGACTACTGGGGAAAGAAATAGAAAACCGACAGTAAAGTCTGGCAGCTAGTAAGCTTAAGGCTATGTAACAATCACAGGAGCTGCTGATCTTAAGGAAGATTATGGTCAAGTAGCATTTTGCTGTTATTAACTTCAAAAATTGAAAGACTCCATCTGGTCTCATCTCAAACAAGACCAGCAACGGTAGCTTGAAGACTTGGGAAAGAAGGTTGATGACATTGGGAAAGAAGGTTGATGACAGAGTTTAGGTATTCTTACTGGAAATTGTAAAGTGTAACAATACTTACATGACAACAGAGGACACAGAAGCAAGAAAGCCAGCAAGCAAAAGGAACATAAGAACACTTAGGATCGATGCAATGACAATCATGGCTCCACTCCTTCGACCAGGCCAGGTATCAATTTTCGAGGGAAGTTTAACTGGAACAGCATGGAAATAATGTTTCTATGATCTATTTTTGACCATGAACACCACTAAATCTGCTACTCCAATACTGAAAGTCTGACAAATTGTTCGAACTAGGAAAGGATAGGTGTTGCTTATAGAGCAACGGTGTTCTAAGGCAGCACAGCTATTCAGGAGGGATGAGCAAAGCCAAAGACTTACCTCTTCTGGTTTTGATTGGGTCAGACCAGAGAGTTTGGTCTTTCACGATACCTTCTGTGATATCTAGCAACAAGTATTTAAACCTGTGAGGAGAAAGTGTTAAATCACATATTTGAAATTTGAGCTTCTTTACTGGTATTTTTAAACTACAGGATTAGCTGGTCAGACTTCAGTATTTGTCAAAGCACTAAATGGACACCATCAAAGGTAACAAAATATTTCCAGAGACCTTATAAAGAACAGATAGAATTAATCATGTAAGAGCATTCTGTGCCATGTCATGCATAGTTTGCACTTCATTCCTGTGGGCCTTGGCAGGTAATGGCTTTCCAACAACAGTTTTTCCCAGCTTGCTATTCCCTGTTGTGAACAGCCTCATTATTTAGGACAACAAGTGGTTTTGATTTCCGTATGGAAGGCAAGGATTTTGTCCAACAATGGAGATCTTTTCTTGGCACTTTTCCTGCTAGAAGAGAGATATGAAGAGACAGGCTAACATTGTTTTGACAAAGAAATTAAGTCTCCATTCCACAATAGTTTGAGATTTCAAAAGTGTCCCAAAGAGACAAGACAGTTTTTGTAAAACAGAGCCCATAGTGTTTTGTTTGGGAAACATATTAGGTCTCCACAGAAGATATAACTCCATGTGACTACTATTTTTACTATGGCTTTTAAATATCTGGCAACAGCAAAACAAGTGTTTTGTGTAAGAGCTGTCATGGTGCCTACACTTCCCAGATGGCTAGCTTCCTCAGACAACAGGCTTCAGACCAGCCTGCAAGGCACCTGGCCTCAGTGTGAAGTCTCCTGGAATATTAGGGCTTCCTGGAGCTGGAGACCAAGGAGGACTTTGGCTCTCCATGAAATCATCAAAACAAAGCAAGCAGAGCCAGATCAGCCAACATGAAATACATGGTGAATAATCTCAACATTTTCTAGTCAAAATCCTTTTCTACCAGCAGTTTCTAATCAGAGGCTGTCACTGGGTTATCTACCCCAACACAGGTATAGACGCAGTAGTTCATACATGGATTTTCCTACTGATCTATGAATTTAACCTGATAGAGCTCACCACTGCAAACCATCTACAGAGTGCTAGACCAAAGCCAAGCCATCTTGATGTAATTAACTTTGCAGCAGAGCATTTCAGTGAGGGACTGGTAAATCACATCATACCATCACAAATGAACATCTCAGACTCAGTGTTACTTCCTGCTATGTTTTAAGAGCAGTATTCACTTTGTAAGAAATAAGAATTATACCTGTATGTTGTGTCTGGTGCAAGAGGTGGGTTACAGATACCTAGGAAGTTTGGGTCATACAAACAAGTCCCATCATCCCCAACTCTGAAGAGGTATTGTTTTAGGACATCAGAAACTTTGTTAATGTCTCCTATATCAGCAAGTCTGGGAGGCGATGCACAATTGGGTACATTGAACAAGGCAGCCTTGTAAGGTCCAAGCTGTCCCCCTCTTGTTTGTTGAAAGGTGCTGTCAAGTGGTTTGCTGCTGTTGATCACCAGAGAGCTTATTGCACTTGCTGCAAGAGAGGTATTTTAACAAGGCTGTTAGAACTAGTTTAACCCTTCTCATTCACCCTGTATTTACTTGGAAACTTGCGCTTCTACCCCAAAAAGGGAAACAAATCTGCTGTGTAGGGATCCTACCCCTTCCTCCTTATTTGTTGCTGAAGCTCTTTACACTTGCTTCTCAGAAGCTGGGAAGGATCCACAGCATATCTCAAAGCAATTCTATTTAGTAGGCACCCTTGCAAAATCCCTCTTTTCCAAGGAGAATCTGGTGGAGCAGGAAAGAGGATGGCAAAGGCTGCTCCTCCCCCATTTCACACCTGGCTCCAATAAGTAACAGCTTAGTCCTGACATTTCAGATATGATACTGTAGGTAGCCAGGGCAGAGTTCCTACATAGTCACAACTCTCTTGTTTCCTGTAGCAGAAACCCTTAGATCTCTGGTCACACAGCACCTGGACCTCCCAGAACCACACAGGATGCAGCCCAGTGTGTAGGGACTGCATAAACAGACACAGTATCTACATTTCTGGCCAGCCAGGCATGTCACTGCTTCCAGACAGCATGCCTAAGAAAATGTGAAAATCCTCACAGCTTCAAACAAAATATTCACCTGTACCTAGCCCTACAACATAGTTCGGAAGCTCATTTGCAGCTCACAAAGCTTTCCTGCTGCAAAGCCAAGGGCCAAGTCCCAAGAGACACTCCCAAGTTCTGCAACTGCAGGTTAAATTTTCGGGAGGAAGCTCCCTCCAGCTGTTCAATACTGTCAGCAGCAAAACAATGGCAGCTTTTCCAAAGTTGTGGTAAATTGGGAGCTACTTCCACTTGGAAGCATTCTGCTGTGTTCCTGGAGATGAGTTCTTGCAGTTATTTGCCATTGGGAGCTTTTAGCTATGACCCAATGCAAATTGAAACCTGTTAAAAGGGAAAAGTTTCTAGCATAGGTTAGAAATACATCTTAAGGGTCAGTGCTCAAATTAGTTGAGTTCTGACATCATTCTCTTCAATGGAAGCTGATTTATACAAAAGCAAATACTAACACTTGCTCTATTCTTAAGCTTGCTTCCCCAAATAATTATGTTTCTCACAGATAGGTCTTCCTGCTCACCCAGTCTCCAATTCAGTAACTCTTAACTTGTCTCAGGTGATAAGCAAAGCAGGGGTTTATTGCTATTAGGTTTTGTTTGTTTTTTTAAACTTTACTAGGTAGATTAAATGTGATAGTAACATTAAGAAGAACAGAGAACAAAGTTATATCATTTCTTCACAGATTTGCTAGACCTTCAGCTTTGGAATATGCTGACACATTTCCATACCAGTAAAACTGAACATAAGGTGTTAAGAAAATCAACTTCTCTTAAATCTTCCTTCTGCCTACTCCAGGAGGCATCTAAGGCTGAGCCAATGTGCTTCTCTGCAGACCAAATATAAATCCAAACAAAATTCCTCCCAGTCTGCCAAGTAACAAGTTTGAATCTTCTTGCCTTAAAAGCAGCAGAAGAGATTTCTTCATATAGAACCCTTTTGCTGAGATTCACTCATCTGTGCAGGAAGCCTTTGCCACAAAATCCGCAGAAGTGGAGTGGTTGATGTAATTTGCAACCCAAAACATATTTGCAGGTATAACTGGACATCAGTAGCATTTCATATGATTATAATGCACTTACAGTCTGTTTTAGACTTATGCATACTTCAGCCATGGGATATGTCTCAAGTGCCATGCATTCACAGTTATCCATGTTAGCTGTATGGGATAGTATATCTGGTTACAGCTTCTACCTGTCCACAGCCACCTCCTTCCATGTTGTGCATAGTGGCAACAACCAGCAGTGGAAGTTTTTAAGACTTCTGTCTGTTGGCCAATTTTCACTACCACCCCTTCCCCTCTCCCCACCAAGATCTCTTCTTTGTGCCTCTCAGCAAAGGAGACTGCATACAGCTTACAGGGGAGAAGATATGATATAAGGAAGTAATTTATTTCTATTAGCTTATGGTGTAGCTCTAGCTGGTATTCAAAACAGTCTGCAGAACAGCAGGGAACAGACAAAGCAGCTCTTGGTCACTGCCAGCAACATTTTATTGCTAAGCAGTTATGAAATTCATTTTATAACTGAAACCATGGACCAGACATCTTTGACCAGAAGTCTACCATGACTTGCCTTTGTCTACTAAAAAAAAGAATGAAGTCATTGCAATGGCTGGCTACCTCAACTATGAAATAGAGTTACTCAGTTTCTCCTAGCAGGTTTATTTAGGGGAATTGAAGCTTTTGTGCAAGAAATTTGTGTTCAGACAAATATAGGATATTGGACTGCAGACCACTTGGTTTCATAGCAAGATTTGGACAAACATCTATAATTAATAGTTCTGCTCCACACCTATTGAGAGTCAACTCGCACAGTACAAACACTTCTTATCATTTATCAGCCCCATTGAAATACTAGTTTATTTCTATTATATTTTATAATAACACTTCAGAGAAAACTCAGACCAAAGGCTCACCTTATACATAGCTTACAGCTATAGATTTTTCTCTTTCCCTATATTCAGATCCATTTCCATCAAATTGTTGGGAACTGCACTCAATGGCCACAGTATGTAGTTACCTTCAAGACAGGCATAACACTGGATACTCACCTGATTCCTTCATTGCATATAAGTAGACAGCATAAGATTTATTTGGATGCAGTGAGCTGTCAAACATACAGAAAGGTTTTTGTAGAGTAACTGTAGTAAGTGTGGGATTGTTTGCAGCAAGCTGAGAGGCTGCAATCTGAGGCTTCAGGCTTTGATCTAGAAGAGAAAGTTACCCAAGAAAGCACATGAAAAAGTCTTCCTCCTGTCACCTTGCAAACTCTGACACAAAGGGAGGATCTGGAAGTGCTAACTACATCCAAGCATAAAAAAAAAAAGGGGCATAAACTGCAGCTGAGCACTAAACAGCTTACCTGACCTCTGAAAGTTTGAGATTTGGGGTTTTTGCTTAAATGTGAAATGGGGAACACAAGACTTCAGTGAGGGACATAAGAAACACTGCTTCTCAAACCTACAATTCCAAAGGACAGAGGCAAAACTTCATTATAGGGGAGACTTGAACCACTGTCTTTAGGTTTCAGTGAACAGCTCCCTCACCTCCAGTGGCAGCATCAGTAATTGTACAGTCAGCTCTCAAATCCTTTAACAACAAGGAGTCTTAATAAGGTTTTAAGACTAGGATTCTTAACATACAGAATGAGAGACTTAGCAGTCTTACACAAAGAAAAAATGTCTGGGTAAGGCACTGGAAGGAGCAAGTAGTATTTAAGTTTATGTCAGACACTTCCTCCCTCCCCACACAAGTTAATCCTATCTCCATTCTCCAATATTAACTAAGAACAAAGAGAAAGACACAGCACCTCCTTGTCCTTCCCAGCCTATCTACAGTAGGGAAACTTCATCAGTCTTCCAGCAGAAAAAATGTTTGAAGCCTTAAACATCCCTCCCAACACAGGTCCTAGAGTAGAGTTGGCACCCAAGACAAAGCAAGCAAACAAAAAACCAACCCCAAAATGCACCAACATAAGAGAATCAGAAAGGGAAGCAATACAAAGACAAGAACAAGAAAAAAGGAGGAGAGATTGCAGATAGGTGCCTTTTACCTGCACACAGCTGTCCCAGGCAGCAGAAAGCTAATATAATCCAAAAGCTGCACATGCTTCAGCCCTCCAGAAACTTGCCTCAAAAGGAAAACAGATGCTGTGAGCTAGCTCCCACTGAGGAGCTCCCACATTTACTCCCTCCCTGAAATCAACCACACCTATTCTTTTCCCCAAAGTCCCTGTGGTTAGAAAGGACTTCTCTCGTCAGCACCTCTTTATATGCTTGTTGCTCCTCCTGCTTAGGCTTCACCAATCCCCCAGGTAGTATCTGCTCCCAGGTGATGCAGCTTTGCGGCTTTGATTTCAAGCTCATAGGCATCGCTTTTTTCCCCAGTCACCTGTATCATTGGTAGGTGTTTTTTTATTTTATCTTCTAAAATCTTCTGACATTTCTCATGGAGGGAAAATTCAGAACTGAATATCTAACCCTGCATCATGAATGGTTCTAATTTGGAGCTCTAAATCTGGGAGACTTAACAGAGGCTAAAATTGCCATCTGAATTATGTTTCCTGGGTCACGTCCTGAAAAACATAAGCCTCCTGCTTCTGATTAACCCTAATGTGATTCAAGGTAACTTCATGATGAGCAAACCACTGGGAAATCTGAATCTGACCTGTTATATCAAATCATTCAGCTGAGAATATGTTTGATGAGTAACTGATGGTATGAATGGTTCATTGCATGAAAGCTCAGGTTACAAGATTCTTAATTATCCACTTAAAATAAGATAAGGGGGAAAAAAAATTACCAACAAAATTTTACAGAATTTATGGAGCTAATATGCTCTCACTGCAGCAACTCTAGGTTTACACTAATATCACTGAAGTTACATTACCAAATCCATGTCCTTTATGGTTATGCTATAGGCCCCAGAAATCTGCTTAAAATATGTAATCAAATGATTATAATGCAATTTCCTCCCCATATGTGTTTCATTTTGTTTCAAGTTCTGCACGTCATCTTCAGTGTGTTTGGTTTGACTTTTCTCATACTACTTTTGAGGGATAATATTGAATACAGGAGTTACTCTAGATTTGCACAACTATAGAGTAAGCTGCATTATTCCTTCTCACTCTACAATGGACTCAAAGCCCATGCTGGCATAAGTATTCTGGTAAATCAGTTTAAGCCAGAAAAGAGCTTACCCTTCTGTCTTTTATTCCTTGGAATTACATTTTTAACATTTACACAAGGGTAGTTAGTTCTACAAATTTGGTACTGATCTGCTCAAGAGTGGGTTTATCCCTTAGAACAATATGATAATACACAAACCTGTAAGATTCCTTACTCTGCAGTAAAAGCAGAGCTTCAGAACAACAAGATCTCTTTCTCCATAACAAAATCAGTGCTTTCTCCAAACAGTGATTCTTGTAAAATAGGACCCTGAATTCTTTAATTCTTTAGTTGTTTTGGTTTGGGTTTTGTTTGGGTTTTTTTGGTTTTTTTTTTTTTTTTTTTCCTTAAGACAGAAAATAGGCTCATTATTTGCTTAATTAAAAAAAAAATAAGAAAATAGACATCAGGACATATTGAATGGTGGAGAAAAAGGAATATTCTGCTTCATGGTATGCAAGCCACTTGCATGTGTTACAAAATACTCTTACAAGTTTTATAAGAAGGTATTGCTCCTTCTTTCACTTGTTAAAGCATAAAAATGAACAAGAGAAAAATATCATCCATTTTAAAAAACAACAGATTGAGGCCCAGAATCACAGCAACATTTTTGATTTAAAGGTAGCAATTCTTGGTTTTAGACTGACAGCCATCAAACGGTAAAACCAGCTGTTATTATCAGGCAAAATCCACATGAACTTCTTGGAATCTTGCCTCCTTGAAGAGTATGGCAAACTGCACCTTGGGCTACAGTCATGCGAACTCAGATGATTAATTTTACAGCAGCCAGGAGTATGTCATAGAACTGCTCATCACAGAAAGTTAATCACCTTTCAAAGTGGTTTCAGGATGATAATTTTAGCCATTATGTTTCAAGAGGTTGCTTTTGAAAGCCATAAAGATTTACCTGAGTTTAAAACCATCTCATGTTCTGGTGGAATTCAGCAGCCATGATAAGGGAGGGATAGTGTTGCCTGTGCTGCAGGATTTTTAAATGGTTGGGTTTGTTCCATGCTCAAAAGAATCGCAAACAAAGGTAGGAAACTAACATGACAATAAACTCTCTCAGCATCATCTGTGTTGGCAGATGTGTCTTCATTAGGACCAGATCTCATCCATGCTAACATTTGTGTAATCCATATTAACTCCACTGAAGTCAGGGGAGCTGGTTTGGATTTAGATGTTTCCTTGAATAAACTTAACCTTAGCATAATTATGATGTTCCCTGAAGGAAGCAAAAGAGATCAGTGTAAATTCCTATGTCTTTGTTTAAGCAGGAGTGTCTATTTTCTTATTGTATGTTGCCTTGTGGGTAATTCTGGAATAATTTATGGAATCCTACAAAGTCAATTTGGATCAGTGGCTCCATGAGAACAAAACCTGCCTGTAGCCTTGGCTTTCCAGGGCTGTGTGTAGCCCATAAGCGTTTAAGGGGGAATCATAGAATACCATGCTGGAAGGGACCTCAGGATCAGCTAGTCCAACCTTTCTAGGCAAAGCATGACCTAGGCTAGATGTCCCAGTTCCCTGTCCAGCCGAATCTTTACTGTTAAACATCAGGGAGTCCACAATTTCCCTGGAGATATTATGCGGATGCCCCATCCCTGGCAGCGTTTCAAGGCCAGGTTGGACAAGGCTTTGAGCGACCTGGTCTGGTGGAAGGTGTCTCTGCCCATGGCAAAAGGGTTGGAACTAGATGAGCTTTAAGATCCCTTCCAACTCAAACCACTCCATGATTCTGATTCTATGTTTATTCCAATGTCTGATTGTTCTTATTGTGAAACATTTTCCTCTTCTGTCCAATCAGAATCTCCCCAGGGGTAACTTGTACCCACTAGCTCTTCAGAATGAAGCCTGAAGTCTCAAAATGCCATGAAATGTATGGAAACCTCCAGGATCCAAATTACAAACCTTCTTTACATGCTTGGTTGTGGGTGTAGTTGAGATAATCTTCCATACTCTGCTGTGCTTCATCTCTGGTCCACTACAAGGGGTTAAAATTTATGTCTATAGAGACATTATTTTAATAAAAAGATTAAAAAGCATGGTGGTGACATCTACCAGGCAAGAGATAATCTACTCCAAAAAGACAAATAAAACATGGAATCTGTTTTAAAGTATTTTGAAGATCCTCATTAGTTTTCTGCATATCTATTATTAGCTTGTAATTTCCTGCAGATATCCTGGTGGGTGTAGACCTTGAGAAATGAGCTGAAAGAGAAGTAATGCCTTTGTGAATTAATTCTTAAGAAGTATTCCATTAATATGGGATATCTGGAAGAGATTTGATAAAACAAGTGAAGGTTTGTGAGAGTGCTGGAGAGCTGACACAGTTAAAACACAGGGATGTACAGAGATTGTAAAACATGTGAGAGTGAGGACAAGTTGGAATGAGAAACAATAGAAAAGTTTTTCCTTCTATCCAGTCACTTCAGACATAATCTGGCAGGAACTATAACCACCTCTACAGCTCGGTCTTAAAGCATCATCTGATCTGCAGAGGTTACCCGCAAGGGAAGCAGCTGTCTACTGCTGTTACAATTTGAGAGTGGCGTTGGAAGCAAAAAAATGTATTCAAATGAATTACTACTTAGCGACTTCTAACTTCAGAAATGGTTGTGCTGGAGGCTGGTATTGGAAAAGATTGTCGTGGGCATTGTCATGAAAACTGAGCTATCCAGGCAATGGAAATTTTGTCTAATGGTAAAGAATTTTTAGCCACTTCTGCACTGTATTTATAAGGCTGCAGATGAAAGGGAGAAATGGCCCATTTATTCAGGGAGAAAGCTCCTTACTGAAGCAGGAGGTGAAATACCTCTTAAGACATTTTTTCCTAAGTCTTTCCAGAATACTTCAAGGGAGTAGGATCACACATCTACATCTCACAAGATCTGCTGCACAAAGGCCATGTGGATGCCTGGTACTGACGTCCAGCTCTGAAATCTCTTTTTTTCTTTGGCTTCATGGAGAAGTATTGCTCTCCTTTGCTGCTGCCACAAGGGGCATTCACTTCTGATGGTAAAATCTACACGCCCTTAATATGGCCTCAGGATTTATTTTCAGGGCCTCTCTTCACACTTTCCTAAGAAAGCCCCTTTGCATGTATAGAATATGAATCTTTGGAAGAGCTCAGCAAATGGCTTTGTTAAAAAGGGACCAACCAGCATGGTGGAGATAAGCCCATCCTACATTCACTCAGCACATGAATGTGCTAAGGGGGGGTCCCATCTATGCACACATTGGAGCAGCATGACTCACTGAGCCGTCCATTTCCTTAAATTAGAGATCTTTCATGTGTCCATAAGGAAATATGAAGGCTCGCTTAGAAAAATGAGAACTTGGAACTCATTTTATCATTTGGTGACAATTAATTTTGTACAAAACCTGAAAGATCAAGCAGTGGGAACATCAGGAAAGTCAAAAATAACTTTCTACTTAGAAAATCAGGGCCACACCATTGTCTAATATAAATTGGCATGGCTCCATTGAGGTAAATTTCTCACAAACAGAAGAACCGGTCCTTCTTGCATTCCTCTCAAAAATCACGTATAAGATCTTATCACTGCAGTAAACCCTGAACAGTCACAGAACGCTGAAACATCTGCAGCTTGGAGGAGCCAGGGGTGAAAATGAAAGGCCTCTTTGTTACACAGAAGTTATTGTTTTCTTTGCTGAGGAAATGTCTTACTATCTACAGTTATCTGCTTGACTTTTCATCTCATACTGTTAAAGCCACTAAGAAGTACTTCTTTTTATGAAAGTCCTCCAGTTTCCTGCAGCCTTCTCAGAACTGCCTCTTGTGCTGAATCATTTGTGCCAGGCAGGTCAGAGTAGGTTGTTCCCACATTTTCCCACCTACAAAATGATAATATTTTCCTACTTTAGTGAATCCACTGCTGGTTGAGGGGCTTGCTCTAAACATCAGTTATAATGAGGAGTCATACTTCTGTAGAAGAGAAAGAAGAGAAAGTTCTTTGGTACTTCATAGGGGTTGATTATGTTATATCTATGGCCAAAGTAACACAGTTTTTGATGAACTAAGCAAAGATGACAGGGAATGGAGTTAATACTCCTGGCCTGTGAATTGGCTGCATTCCCTAAGCTGCAGTTTCTGTTAATGGGCTTTGTGCAAAAGTAACTTGAAGGTGCTGGCATTATGTGGGTTAGTACAGTGACCCTTTCTGTGGCTGATATGAAGAAGCAGGCCTTTCTAAGCATGGATGTAATCCCTCACCTTTGTCCTTAGGTTGCTCTTGAGTATTTGTGTAATGGAGCACTTTTAATTTTATATTACCAGGTAAATAAAATTCAGCTAGGGTTTGCAGGCAAGAGTGAATTTTAAAGATATGAAACCTGATTAATATTTCAGGTTTTGAGAATGATCTCTCTGTAATGGCTGATGAGTAGGCTCTTCCCTCATAAAGATTTTTTTAGAGCTTGGAATACATTTCTAAATCTAGAGTCCTGAAATATCACTTCATGAAACCAGTTTAATACTCTTGAGACTCAGCTGAACTTTAGTGCTGTAGCTGTGGTTTTATATGAATGTGAAGTACATGAGGCTCCTGTACTGATAGGTGTGCCAAGTTCCACTGCAGTCAGACCAGGGTAAGAGTTTTCCAACAAGATGGTGAATTAAGTCCATAATGTTGTAATTGAAAATAGAAAAAGCTTTCTGTTAGGACTCCTTTACACTCTGAATCATAACACACCAGATAATTCATCATTCCCAGGACAAAAAGGGTATGCTGTTTTTGACAGTCTTTATGTTGAGCTGAAATGGTTTATGCTAAATTCTGATAGATGCTATTTGAAGTTAATCAGAAAAAAAAAACCAAAACACTAAAGCAGAACTAATCCTCATAAGAGGTACACGAGTTAGATGTTGTTTAGACTGGATCCTTGTTCTTCAGACAGTATTACAGAAATACCCCAGTCATTTGCCTTCCAAGAGGTGTACAAGGACCCCACTACCTATAATGAGAAGATAACCAAAGGCACCAGCACATGGAAAGACTGGACCAAATAGAGTGACTGGGCTCTGTACAAACGGGTGCCTGTCTGCAGTATAAAAAAATCAAATCAGAAAAGGCTTTTTCACAGACTCATTCCAATGATTTAGAAATACTTCATCAGAAAGGCTACAATGCAGCCTGATGTGAACTTATTTTTAAGTATACTGCAGTTAGGATAACCAAAAAAAATCAGATTAGAAAATGCCTATGTGAAGTTACATGGATCAAAACTACTGTGATCTAGACCAGAAGATGAAGCAGACTATGTGATTCACAAGATCAGGAATGCAGCTTGTACAGTTTTATTTGGGAACAAATTTTTGCTCATTTGAAGACAAGAATGGAGTGTGATCTTTAGTGCTGCTTTTGGTCATGAAACAAAAGCACAGATGATTTTGGCACCTGATTTGCTATGCTGGATTTGGAATTAATAGCAAACATTCATACACAGTGCCTGCTAAAGCACATCCTTAATTAAAAAGTCCTGAAAATGAGAATGAAAAGGTACTAAATAGACTTTTTCAAACGCATAAGAACTTTTCATCCTTTTCGAGTCTGGCTATAGTCCTTGTTCTACCAGACAGGCCAGAAAGGTTTGTTGCTGTCTTCTGCATTTCACATTTTTAACATTCCCTCCCCACCCCAACCCCCCCGTTATTAAACATTCAAGAGAAAAGTGTAGCTCCAAGAAGACATTTCTATTTGATAGAATTATTAAATTTCAGCAGAGGTAACTCTACAAGTCCAGCATCCCAGGTCATTATAAGCATTAAGGAGCCATGTGCTATTCCAGCCTTAAATATTTTTAAAACTGGGAATGAAATAGACTCAAATTCTTCTTTCATGAAAACTGAATGATGAATGCGTTACCTTGTGACTGTGTAGAGGTAATCACAGGTAATTAGTAAGTTTCTGCACTTTACCAGCTTCCAGCTCATCAGCTGAGCCATCTGAGCTGAATCTGTCAGGCCTTTTTAGCGTGAAATGAGTTAACTTAAGCCAGTTAAGTTAGCCAGATATGTTTCATTACACATCTGCAGCAATGTAAGAGCACATTACACTGCCAATTACTGTTTACTATTTGATGAACGACAGAGCTTTAAAATGGGGAAATTTGATCATTTGCAACTATCTGTACATATCAATTACAAACCAATCCCACTGGTAGTCTGAAAAGAAAAGTTTGAGCAAACTTGATTCATTTTGTAGCTCTTCTAGCTTAAAAAAGGATTAACTTCACCTTAGCACTCATCCAACCTGATGACTTCGTATCGACATCTCTGCTGTTTCAGTGCCCTGACTAGTAGAGGCAAGACTAAGGCAGCTACAAAAATCCCAAGTAAAAGCTCCAAACTTGTATCCAGATCTCAACCAGGTAAATCTTATGTTTTATCTATCATACCAATCCTTTACTTTTTTCACCTACTGAAGGGCTGCATTTAGACTCATGTTATTCACACATTTTGCTGTACTTTGTATTAATCTCAATTCTTCTAATTGCACATCCCCAAAAAAGATTGCTTATTACAGATCAAGCTTTCTGTAAGTGCATTCATAGCTCACGTAAACCTAAAGTCTCTTATTTAGAGTCAGTTCTTCTAAATGCAGTGGATGTATGGAACACAACATAGATACTTAATGAGAACCATCCAGCAGCTCAGACATTTGCAGCTGTATTACACAGCCATAGTACTGTTTGGTCAAAGCAATTTTTCTACTAAAAGCTGATTAGTGATGCTGGCATGCCAGAATTTGGAGAACATTTGTAACACAGGCAAAATGTTATCATGCATGGCTTTCTACATTAAATACTGAAGCACTTCTCTAATCACAGCACAAAAAATACATTTAAAAGCAAAGCATATAATCTATCTAGTATTACAAGAAGTCATTGCCACCATCCCAGCTGTATTACCACAAGGCAATACACATCTGTCATCCAGGACGATAGCATCATAAATCCAGTATCACGAACATGAATACCATTTATAAAACCAAAAGGAGATGAAGCCAATGGTGCTACATAAATTCATACCAAGTGTTGTATCTGTAGTCTCATCCAAACAGTAATCCCTCTTAATTGACCATAGTATCTCTTGAGTGTTCTGCAAGCAATGACAGGGAAAGACACAGGGAAGGGGAGGACAGATTTGTGTTTCTTTTAAAGAGAAAGGTTAGATGAAAGACATGGTACAGCACAAACTTGAGGGAGACAGATTTCTCAGCTTGCATATGACTCCCATGAAAACTAATGAAAAATGAACCTCCTTCATTTCAAGAACACAGCATAACTAGCAGCATCTATATAAGAAATGGAAGCAAAGCCTTCCTGAAATTAAGCGTTACTCTGCATGCACAAACCTCCCCCTGGGGAAGAGGGGAAAAAGGGAATGAACCGCACATGACATATGTTCCTTGGTGCTGCCAGTAATTCTTTAGAATGGACGAAGAAGAAAGGAGAGAATGAATCTTGCTGAAGAGAAGTTGCAGAGAGAAGGTGATGGAATAAAGATTTTGAAAACGTAGAGGTAAGAACCAAAACAAAGAGATCCACGGTGTCAGAAACAGAAAGAGACAAAGCTCTCCATCAAAAGAAGATCAGCGCATGCCAAGACAAGCAGTTTTTCTCTACCTATTTGTAAACAAATTACCTTTCATACCCCCAACTGCTCTGAAGCAACAAGTAGAAAGCAAAGGAGCAGCAATGATCTCCTAAGCAGCATGCCTGCGACTGCCACTGCAGTTCCCTTATGTCCCTTTCTACTGTCAGGGAGCAGAGTGAGTATCATTAAAGAAGTGTTGAGTCTTCAGCAGCTGTGAGAACGTGACAGCTCAGGTAACATTGATTAAAAATAGGACTGCTGTAGGAAGCATTTCAAACTTACAAAGTGGTAAGATGGTAAAGACGGTTTTAAAACAAAATTAAAAGAAAATAAAGAGGAAGTCAGAATGGTAATCCACATAAATACTGAGTAACAGAAAATTCCATGGCAAAGCAGGTTATATGAAAATTCATAGCCAAGGACAAGAGCTTGGAATTACATAAATTTTAAACTTGAAGCCACAACCACTAATGGAATAGAAACAAAAACATTAGAAGTTACTGGAAATTCTAATCTCTGTGCAGTGTTCCCAAGTATGTTATCTAGACATTGCCTGTCCCCTCTATCCGCCATATAGTTCAGAGATGACTTCTAGGTCCCCCATGGCCATCCTTTCTGATGCCTGCCTGTACTCACGCTGTGCCTCAGCATTTACCTGCCAGCTGGCACTGCAAGTCTGAGGTTTGCCTGTGATGCAGCTGTGGCCCAAGCTTTGCAGCAAAAGTGCCCTGGAGGTAGAACAAGGACAGTTCTAATACTTCTTTCCAAGTCCTCAGCTTCGAGATCTGCTTTACTTAATTTTAAATAGAGTAATTAGTGAAGCAGGCAATAGAAAAAGGTTTCTGAAGAAAAATCTAGGATTAAAATGGGTCAAAAGAGCATTGCTCTCAGGCTTGAGAACAAATGATGTCAGAATCCTGTGATGGTGGTAGAAGAGTTTACAAAGTATAACACTGGAAAGCAGGGTAAAGTCTTTTCTGCTGGCTGCAAATAATGTTCCAATGAGTTTCGAACAGTATGGAATTCAAACTGTGTTTTTAATGGTTAAGAGCTGATACCACACATTTTTTAATAGAATAATTTACTGATGGTTTATGGGAACTATTTGTCATTATTACTACAGATCCAGACCTTGTGACTTACAGATGTTGTTCACTGACATTTTTACATCAGTGCACCATGCTCTGGTCCAGTGACCTGCGCAGCAGTCTGGAAGTCAGGATTTTAGAAGAATCTCTTTGATACTGGTTAGCTGATAACTGAAGAATATCATTTCAAGACAGAATGTACTTACAGTTTCATCAGTGTAAGGGGGAATTCAACATCATCAGGAATGTAAACACACATTTTGCGAAAATATATGTTAGAATTTGACCTTTTCCTTCTGCATCTCAGTCTGCTGAGAAATGGCCCTTGTCTGATATTCTTCTGGTTTACAGGCATCCAGGGATATAAACCTAATAAACCATTTCATGTTGGAATTTACATTGTAATTGCAGAATAGGCTAGCATCTCCCAGGAATAATCATGTATTTTATTCCAAAAAAAATCTTTTGTTTGATTGAAGTAGTGACATCTGTTCCAAAGTCTGCTAAAAGAAGAGAGTCCCACATCTTTAAGGATATTAGAGTCTATTTTGATTTGAAAGAAGTGCACTATTAAAGGTGAGCTGTAATTCATCTCACCAGCATTCTGAAAAGCTTCATTTAAAGAAAAAATAGTCTGAGAAAAGAGAGATTTTTGTTTCCTACAGAGCATATTATCTACACTGACCATCTTAAAGCATTCTTTCATCCACTGAAATATTTATGAGTGAAGCTAACATCCCCATTAACATTTAATATTCTCCCTTCCCTCTTGCACCAAAATACTAGATGATGGATGAAGCGATAGCTTGAGGGCTGAAGACACAGGTCTTAGTGATAGCAATCTCTCACCTTTGTATAGCACTTTCTCATCCAGATGAAACTGGGCAGTAGAGCCAGCTTGCTTTACAAGCTAGTTCAGAGCTCTTTAAATTGGCCAAGGTTACAGTGACTTAAAGAGAATACTTGCTGTCAGTTCTAATTTAAGAGCATATTTGTGTGTGCTCAGGTATACACATGCTTGTTTGCTCATAGTTCAACCTGACCTGCAAGAATTGAGTTCTCCTGGCTGGCTATATAGCTCCTTTCAACCTCCTTTGAGATCTAAAGTTGTTGAAACCTAGGCTTCTAGATTTATATTTACATTATATTAATGAAACACAATAATTGCATTTGTAGCATGAGTTAAATTGGTAAAAAATGACTTCACATATAAAGCTTAGTTATCTAAGCCAGAGAATTTTTAATCTGTCTTTACTAGAATTCTGTTTTGGACATGGAATGAGTTATACAAGCCTTGAATTTTAGGATGGAGGTCTTTCTGGAATGAAATAATGTTTATGATATAGACACATGGTGCAGAATACAAATACCCTCTAAGTAACAGGGAAGGAAAAAAAAACCCAACACTGAATAAGATAAACTGCATACACTTCTCCATTATGTATGTCTAAGGTTGTTGCAATTAATATTTATCTTTCTATCATATTACAGCTGGACACAGAAATCCCACAAGGGAAGCTGTCTTCACTGTGCAAGTCTCTATACAAACACAGAAGTATCGCCTCCCCCTTGAAAAGCTTGCAATATAAATAGGTAAGTGAGGAAGGAAAGAGGTGTGCGCAGAATATAGTTGCTACCAACAGAGAATGATGTTGTTGAATACTGTTGTCCCATTAATGACATTACCAGAAAAGACCTGGATGTCAGAAAGTGAGATTTGATCTCCAAATGACCCCTCAGATTTATGGCTTGCTTTAATTATGATTTCTGAACAGTTTGCCCCGTGTTTCTCCTCCCCCATGGCAATACATTCTGTGTCTGTGGGAGAACTATGCAGGCAGCATGCTTCTCATTTCATGCAGTCCAATTCCATGATGCCACACAGGAAGACACAATATTTTCTCCTTTTCCCCAGAAATGCTTTCATTCCAACTCAAGTTTATAAATTACTCAGATTAGTACAGAATGGCTTTACACCATGCATGGAGAGATACATGCAGGGATCAGTCTCCATTTTGTGCATAAGAGACCTGTTTTATTGATACAAGCCCAGATTTCAGGCCTGACCTTACTAATTTCTCTCCTCAGGACCCATCTTTCCTATCCTTCTGAATAAACCCTACAAAGATAGTGACTGCAGGTAGTACCTGCAATTTGTTGGTATTACCAAGATAAAAAACAGAGGATATGAAATATGGTGCTGGTATTCTGAGAACAGATATTTCTGAATTGCTATATTTCCACAAGTGGTGTCCTTTTGCTCCACAGGCACACACTTAAAAACATACAGAGTGACCACGTGGTCACAGCTAATGAACGATCTGCTTCTTAAGGTTCCACTTGTGGAAAGAAAGCACTTCAAGCTTCTTAATGCTCCTTCCACTGTTTCAGGCACTGCACATTTAAAAGGTGCGGAGCAAAAATTTGAAAGGGGTATTCTTTTCAGATAATGAGTACCTGGTGAAGAGCTAGGAATGGAAACATTGAAAATACAAACCAGATCTTGAAAACTAGGGTTGTTTTAGTATTGTCTAGTCACTACACTTAGGTGTCTTATAGTTCTCTAATGCAAATACTGATAAAATACTGTATTACTAATTGATATTTTGATCTAACTACTACTGTATTTGTGCAACATTTTATATGATGTGATTTATGCCCACTGAAGTCAATGTAGTCTTTCCATGGCTGATCAATTTGGTCTATGTGAATATCTGTCAGGATACCCTAAGGAAAAAAAAAAAACAAACCCCAAGCTGTTGTACTTATTTCTGATTGAAGGGAACTGAGAAATGCAGCACACACTTACTCACCAGGTCAGAGCTGGGCATGGAAACAAGAAAGTGTTTGCTAACATTATAAGCACTTTGTGAGTAGTATGCCTGTGACATTATGAAGATAGGATGATAGAGTTGGGGCCGTTCAGCCTGAAGAAGAGAAGGCTGCGTGGAGACCTCATAGCAGCCTTCCAGTATCTGAAGGGGGCCTGTAGGGATGCTGGGGA
>JASSUY010005393.1:0-11830 GCA_032466535.1 Forpus xanthops | reverse complement strand
GCCAGGGAACTACAGACCAGTCAGCCTCACCTCTGTGCCTGCCAAAATCTTGGAGCAGATTCTCCTGGAAGGCATGCGGAGGCACATGAAAAACAAGAAGGTGCTTGGTGACAGCCAGCATGGCTTCACTAGGGGGAAGTCCTGCCTGACCAATTTCGAGGCCTTCTATGATGGTGCTACAGAACTGATGGACAGGAGTGGAGCAGTTGATGTCATCTACCTGGACCTGTGAAAAGTGTTTGACACTGGCTCACATGACATCTTTGCCTCTAAATTGGAGAGGCATCAATTTGATAGGTGGACCACTTGGTGGATAAAGAACTGTCTGGATGGTCACATGCAAAGAGTTGTGCTCAATGGCTCAATGTCCAGCAGGAGACCTTTCATATGAAGATAGGATGTGAGAGTTGGGGCTGTTCAGCCTGGAGAAGAGAAGGCTACGTGAGGACCTCATAGCAGCCTTCCGATATCTGAAGGGGTCCTATAGGGATGCTTGGGAAGGACTCTTCATAAGGGACTGTAGTGAGAGGACAAAGGGGAATGTGTTCAAACTTAAACAGGGCAAGTTTAGATTGGATATGAGGAAGAAATTATTTCCTGTAAGGGTGGTGAGGCACTGGAATGGGTTGCCCAATGAGGTTGTGAATGCTCCATCACTGGTGGTGTTCCAAACCGGGTTGGACATAGCCTTGGGTGACATGGTTTAGTGGGAGGTGTCCCTGCCCCTGGCAGGGGTTTGGAACTAGATGATCTTAAGGTCCTTTCCAACCCTGACTATTCTATGATTCTATGATTATAACTAAAATATTAATACTATGATTTAACAGACTAAGCATTCTATCACCACTCTCTCTTGGAAAACTTGAGTAAGAATAATTCTTGTGTTGGGCAAATGGGCTACACATAAAGCAGTAGTAGTCAGCGAACAATTTCAATTTCTTTTCTTCAGCAGTTTCATAGATGGGACACTCTCAGAGTAGATCCTTGTGTTTGTTCTGAATATGAAGTGTATAGAGGAGACTGATGTGTACTGCTGAATATTGCTTAAGACCCTAGTCAGAAATACCCATGTAGTCATGTGTATTTTCTTGACTGACATGAGGTGGTTTCCCCATAAATGCACTAAAATTATTTCTAGCTTCTCCTCAAAAGTTAATGGAAAAGAAAATAACTAAAACCTTTCAAACATTTTACCATAATTTTTTGTTGGCATTATTAGACAAAGGTGGGTGTTTAAAGTAAGCAACCGTATAAATCTTGCCTGTAGTCATTTGTGAGGAAAAAGTGCATTGCAACTGGGAACAATAATCGTGTGTTATAGCTGTGAAAAATGAAGCAAAGTATTCCTTCTAACAGACTACATTGTATTTATAAATTCAGAGGCATGAGATGGGTATAAGTGGCTATGAAAAAAAAAGCCAACAGTGAAATAGCACCTATCAATGCGGTAAATATCATTTATACTAGCAGCTTAACAGTGAATATCTTTTTTATTCAGAGTTAAAAATTGTTTTTTTAATTTGTTAGTGAGAGTCAGATGCTTTGTTTTATTGTGCAGTACTTGTTGGCCTTTGCATTGAAGAGAGACGTATTTGGGAAACAATGTATTTATGGTGGCTGATGGTTTTTAAACTTCTTTTGTAGTCAAGTATGTCTTACTTGAGGTAAGAATAGTCATGAATATAAAAAGTGAATACAAGAAGTCTAGAAAGGACTTCTATAGATTGTTAGAGAAACACTTTATCTGCTGATGATTCCGTAAAAGCAGCTTGTATGTTCAGCCACTTGTCTTGTACTGAAAAATCACTGAATGAAGCACAAGAATCACTCAATCCCTGTGAAACTCCAATCACAGGCAATCAGAAGACTCACCTTGAACTTGATAGGTTTACCACAGATTTTCTAAAAAGTTAAAATAATAACAATATTAAAATATAATTTTATCTTTACGCATATTTTTTTACCTTAAAACAAGTATTTTGATCCTTGAAATTAAGAGTTCTGAGGTTAGTAAGTCTTTTTGGACCTCTGGCTAATAACAGAACTTGAAATAATATTTAAGTGACCTAATTCTTTTGTACACTTTTGCAAACCTCTACCATGTCATTTTAAATAAATCTTCAAAAAAGGATGACCTTGATACCACTTGCAGGAATGATCTGAAATGAAAAGGGAGAAGGATTCAGAAATTAAAAAAAAAAAAAAAAAAAGAAAAAAATGGAAATGGGCAAATGACTCGTGTCAGTAAGAATGCAGTGAAATCTGGATTTAAGGAATATCATATTAGATTTGGCTTAGGCTAAAAAGACAGAAAAACAAGTAAACATTTAGTCACCAGGAAAGGAACCTGACAATTAAGAAAAACAACATAGCAATCAAAAGAAATGAAAGCAACTCTGAATAAAACAGTACGATAGCAAGTACTTAATTTAAATGTAATTTGATCATTGCAGGATGCAATTTTCCAGAATAAATAAATAAAGCTGTGCTGAAAAGGTACATGGGAAAAGTGCAGACTGAGAAAAATGACAGAAATTAGAAATCCTTAAGTATTAGGGTAGCTTATTTTGATATTTTCATGTTTTGATAGAACTTCAGTGGTGTGAAAAGAATAGAAAGTTATGAATGGCAAACATCAGTAAAGCTGAAATATTAATGTAGGCCTGACTTCACAGGAAAAATAAAGTTTTTTAGACAGATGAGTACGAATCTGATTACATTACTTTACCATCTATTTATTGCTTCCAAAGATTGAGGCTTCTTTTAGAAATCTACGGTACATTTGAACTATGACCAATAGCACTTTAATTAGTTCAGACTTTGGATCAATCAATTCTTTACTGGTGTCTGACAGCTCAGATGCATTTGACATTATTGATCTTTGTCCATTCATTCATATTCTCTCACTCTTGTTTGAATTCCTTAGTTCTTTGTATTTTCACGGTCATCTTTCTAATCACATGCGTGTGAGTCACTGCAATAGATCTTCATCTGCTTCATTTGTTCTTTCCTATGTCATTCAGTAGAAGTTTCATATTAAAGAATATTCACATGTAATATTGAGTTGTTTTTTTGTTTATCAGAGATAAAATCTGTTTTCTAACATTTTGACTGGTATAATTCTGAAGGGATATGAAGAATAACCTCCTAACAATTGGGGCTGAAGAACAGTACTAAAGGATGCAGTAAGTTTAGGAAAAGATAACTTTTTAAGTGAACACTAGATCCTTAGTTTTAAATGAAGGAACAAAATAATTTTTTTTCGACAAATGCTGATTCTTCTTTGTTAATTTTTTTTTTTTTTTTTAAATGGGATGAGACTGATTATCTGTCTTACATCAGTGTTTGGCCATTTCTAGTCTCTCATTAAAGAGCATTCAGTGTGCATGAGCACTGTTCAGAGGAAAGTTGTATATGAATATAAGACAATGTGGGAACAATTAGTTGAAAATTATTTGGAAGAAGACCAGCCAGTCCATATTACCAATTTCAGAATATCTGTTATGTAGTGAAATAAGTACAGTATTTAATACACATTTTAAAAGTTGGTCTTCATAAAATGATGTTGTTTGGTGTTCAGCTGTAGCAGTTATTTCTCTCCTTCCTAGTAGCTGGTATGGTGCTGTGTTTTAACTTTAATTGGAGAACAATCCTCATAAAACACTGGTGTTTTAGTTGTTGCTATGTAATGCTTACTGTGATCAAGGACTTTTCAGTCTCTCATGCTCTGCCAGTGAGGAGGGGCACAAGAAGCCAGGAGGAAGCAGAGACAGGATGCCTGACCCAAACTAGCCAAAGAGGTATTCCATGCCACAGGACAACATGCCCAGTATATAAACTGGGGGGAATTACTCGGAAGGGTGGATCCCTGTTCAGGTTGGGCTTAGTATCAGTCAGTGCATGGTGAGCAATTATATTGTGCATCGCTTGTATTTATTGATTTTTTGTTTTTTTCTTACTTTCCCCTTTTAATTGTATATTTTGCCCCCTTATTTCCCTTATTATTAGTACTACTGTTAGTAATTTCATATTACACTTTAGCTATTGGACTGTTCTTATCTCAACACATGGGTTTTACATAAAAAATATATTCTCCTTCCCATCCCACCCACGGCTGAGGAGGGGGAAAGGCTGGGATGAGTGAATAGCTGGGCTTAAACCATGACAGGTGCAAAAAAAAAAAAAAACTACATTGCAATCCTAGAAAAACGCAGGCTTACACTGTATATAAGGCTCTGACATGATAATAGAGATTTCTATCTCTTTTCAAGCAGGAAAATGATCATTGCTGTTGACAGACAAGGAATATCATCTATAATGGCAGTTCCTATGTTCTGATTCAGTACAATATTGCCTTAATGTAATCTTGTCTTAATGTTGTTCTGATATCATAGTTTTCATATTGTTGCTTATATTTTGCCCATCTTTTCTCTTCTATTCTAAATGATTACAGCTCAACATACAAGAATACCAAACCAAAGATAGGAAAACCTATCAATTTTATCATAACCAGAGATTTCTATTAATAATGAGCCTCATTAGGCTATGCTCAAGCTTTCCCCAGCATTACAATACGAAGCATCACGATATATGTCACTGAAAAAACAAAGAATATAATTATGACCTTATCAGTCCCTTCCAGCATGACTCTCAACTCTCAAATTGTTTTTAGAAGATGTGGGAAAGAATTCATTACATTTAAAATAAATATTGAAGTAAATCTAAAATAAATGAACAGATCATACCGTAGTTGGGAGGGTGGGGAAACACAGACAAAATAGTACAGATGCCCACTTGCAAGTTTTAATGTCAAGGAATTTTCAGGAAAAATCACCAGTGATTATATTTGTTCATCATTCTCACCTTGTCTATGTGTTTATACATACGTGCATATATTTAAGTTACTGAAATCACTGATGCCTTATCCTGATAATCTTTAGAGCTGTGAGTAAAAACAAATCAGGCAGTCTCTTTTTACAACTGTTATGTCAATCCCAATAATGCCATTAAGTTTCTAAAGTTCCAGTAAAAAAAATGAATAATTTTATTTTTTGTGTAAGGCACATATTTGCTACTTATCTTCATTAAAAACATAGAAAGAGAAAGAAAAATAAAACATATGCTACATGGGAAATATTTTATAATCTTTTGTCAGACAGATTTACTGAGCTAGATTTAAGGATCAGTTTCCCTGCTTGATTATTCATGCAGCCCACCTATTTACAGAACAAAAGACAACATTTAATGAAGTCTGAATTGGGCTTGCATACGTACTGAATTATTTTTCTGTATAAGGTTACTTTCCTTGGTTACCCATTACATTGAAGAGAATAAAATGCCTTCAATTTTTTGAAAATATATGTTAGTGTGCCAGGAAGAAAAATTTAGTTCTCCATTTTTATAAATGCATGAGTAACTATAACAGCAGCCTGACTACAGTTAAGCATTAAATTAATGGAAATTTACCTTGTAGTGTCCTAGAAGGCCATGCAGGATTGTGATCTATTAAATCAATAAATAATATACCACAAATATTCTGATAAGATAAAGAGTTCTGCTACTATAAGGTAATACAAATAATCAAATAGCTTTAAGTTGTTTTGTTGCAAACACACAATCTCACAAACTTTTTTGTCTTTAATTATTAATTACCATTCACCTTCTGGTGAAGAGTTTGAAAAGAAATGTCTTTTTTCAGAGATGTCACATTACCCATTTCTATAATGCAGAAGAGAGCTCTATTCTGGTAGATTGACATAAAAACATTTGGCCATGAGATGCTGTACTTTACACAAAATAACTACAGCTGTCAAGATCGTATTCTCATCTTTGCAATTGTAAGTGTTCATTTTCATTTCCACTCTTTAGTAATCAGCTCCCATACTACTATATGGAAGAATAAAAATAAAATTTCATTTTTAAAAGTCAATGGTTTTTCTGCAGCATTACGTCATCCTATTAAAAGTTAGCATTATGCGATATAGGATGATCAATAAAGGAAAATTGATCTTTTTTTTAAATCTAGAACTAGCAATATCTATGGAAGGACTAGAAGAAAAAAATCCAAGAGGGACATATAGTGCCGTGACAGGCAAGAGTTAACTACACTAACACTGAGCAATGGGTTTGGACGAGGAAGTGCTCTGGTTAAAGGAACTTATTTGTTCGGATTCAAGGGGCTTTGCTTGTTTGTTTTTCTCCAGAACAGAAGATTATATAAAATAGATCTCATCCATCTCAATCCAAAGTATTTTAAAAAATTGAATATAGGTATTGTTAATCATTATAAAAAAGCATCAGGGCGAAGAGATCCCTAACCTGCAGATTTTGCAGTTTTCATGTTTTTTTTTTTTTTTTTTACACTTTTCATTCCCAGAAGTTCCATTAGCAAATAGCTCTTTAAAGAAGCTTTAAAGAGGATTTTCTCACTTGTAATATGTGTCCTATTGTTAGAGTAAGATGATACTGTGATTGTCACATGGCACGCATTATATTTTAAAACTTAATGCTCATTAAGCCTTCAAGCTTTATATGGTCAATAAACAAAACCTTCAACAGACCAAATTGCATGTTTTGGGTGTCTTAGGTCTATAAATTTTTTTAAAACCTCTTGATTCTACCTTTTTAGAAAGTGAGATTATATAAACATACTAGTAAGAGACAGGGAACTATATTTTAATATCAATAACAATGTGACAGCTACTCCTGGGATGCTTTACTGGATACTGGTATACTTTCTGAAGTAAAAATTTCATACACAGTAAAGTGCATATTGGTGCTGCTCGTATATGAATAGACAAATAGCATTACCTTTTATTTGTTATTTCTAGCTCTTCTGTGTCCATTCTGTCTAGCTGCATTTACTTTCCTTCCTGTCTGTCCTTCATTCACTGCACCTTTATATCTACAACCATTGCTCTGTCATTTAGAGAAGGGAAGTGTCTTGATAACATGAATTTGGAAATGGGAATTTACACCTGCCAAGCTACCACCATTCCTACTCCGTGTTCCTTTTCTGAGTGATAGGTCTTCCTCAGTTAAATTTTGCAGATTTGTAAGATTGTCACTACTTTTGATGTCAGGGTTTCGTAGCTAACTTAAAAATGCTTTGTAAGACAATCAGAGAACAAATAGGGATTATGAAATCATGTCGTGATGTATTTGCTGTTCTGAAATTGACTGATATGACTGTACACTGCTGGTTTACATACAAGGGTGAGGAAAAAGTGTTATTGGTCTTAAAATGCTTCATGAACTTTGCTTCATACTCCTGAGTAGTAGGTGTATTAACTCTGCGCATATATTTACACACTGAAACAAAATAATTTCTTCTCTTCCAAGCATTGTTTTATCAGTTTTATAGTGTACAACAGGCAATATTTTTGCAATAGCCTGATATATGGATTAACTAATTAGCTAGATTTTCAAATAAGAGCTGCAAAATTAATTTTCCACTGACAAGAAAAACTGGTAAAGTGGGAAATGCATTACTGTATAGCAGCATCAGTGCATAGTGCAGTCTGATGAGACAGAGCAGCTGATAGAAGAAAGCAATTCTGTATGTATTCCATACAGAACCTTACAAGTGCTGATTATTTTTTTTTTTTTTTTTGTTCTGCAGGGACTGAAAAGTTTGTAGTACTGGGAATATTAGAAAAACTCCATTGCAGTGTAAGCATTGCAAGGCAAGCTTTCTCATGACAATCAGAAAAGAAATTCTCTGGATCTTTTTCATTACAGCAGTAGTGTAGTATCTTTCCACTGTTTCTTTAGTTCTAACTCTTTCTTTATATAGCTATAAGTTGCCTCTTTTTTTTTTTTTTTTACTAGTCTGTTTTTCCTTTTGTTTATATATAATATTTTTTTATATCTAGAATATTCTTTCACAGAATAACTAGGCTATTGTATAAAGCAAAATATACATTAAAATAGAAATGCCACCATAAACTTATATAAAATTGATATATAATTAAAAACAAGTGCATATCTCCATGTTCTTAAGTATAAATAGATGGCAATAGAACTAGGTAAAAAAAAAAAAAAATTAGCGCTATAAGTTTTCCCTTATCTAGATTAAATATACTTCATTTTCCAGGAACAAAAATTGTCAGCTTAGTCATGATCACAGAGATATATTTTACTCTGCTTTATGACTTTATACTCAGTGGAGGGAGAAACAAAATGCATGTGAGTGAGACAAAGTAGGCTTCTCCAGAAAACTTGAGTTAAGCTGACACTTAAGAGCAGACAGCACAGGAATAGAAAATACACATATTTTCCTGGTCAAGCTGATGGAGCAGACCTAGTGATGGTTGAGCAATGCGTATATTTACAATAGTGGAGCCCACTGCATCAGTGGAATTGGAAGTCAGTATGCAACTGCAGAGCTATAACATAATCGGGGCTGTGCTAGGATAGCTTGCATGGCTAGAATGTTGTAACATTCTAAAGAGCTTGATGCTCTTTAGAAAAGACAGGTTAGGAAAGTAAGAAGAAGGTCAGTGTGTGGTATTAAAGGGTGGCATTCCAGCCACCTTTTTCAGGAAGAAATCTCACAATTGCAGGTCTTGGTAATTATCGGGGACTTAAGCCACCTGGACAGCTGCAGAATGAGTAATATGACTGAGTACAAACAATCCAAGAAATGTCCGGGGTGTGTTAATGAGAATTTCTTCATGCAGGTTCTTCATAAGTTGACTAGAGGGAATTTCCTTTTGGACATAATGATGTTCAAGAAAAGAAAGAACTAACGGAATGTGTAAAGGTTTACAGCAGCCTTGGTCAATAAAGACTCTGGGCAGAAGTGAGCAAGGCATTTTAGAGTCACAACCATGGGATTTGATAGAGCAAATTCTGTTTTGGTAAAGGTCCTGCTTGAGAGAGTATCACAAGAGACAGATCTGGAGATCCAAGGGAGCAGGAGAACTGATCAATCTTCATGGATGGCCTCCTCAGAGCACAGGAACAATGCACAGAATGTTAGGCAGGTTGAATGAATAGGGAATTCTTAATTGAGCTCAAATTTTAAAAGGAATTATTGGTAACATAGAAGCAAGGATGGGTACTGAACAGAGTCAGGACTAGTGTGAAGGTCATCAACTATATCAGTAATAGAACCATTAGTTGGTAAGGAAATTTACAAATTGCCATACGAGCATGAAGGTTCAATATTTTCTTTTTAATCATCACTGTAGGTCCTCTTTATTCTTCTCTATAAGCAAAATCTACCAGGATTTGAACTTTCTTGTGAAGGAGGTGAAGTCACAAACCAATATTTAAGATAGTATATATTCAGTTACGATCAAATTCCCTCTTTTCTGTAATACTTTTGCAAGTATCTGGTAGTAAGAAATCCCATAGCACGTAGTTCCAACCAGCACAGATGCTCATGGGTGCTCTTTTAGATGCTTTCTTGAGTCACAGTCAGACTTCTGCTGTATAGTTTATGGAGAAGAAAATGGGTTTTAGTCTGAATTCTTCCTCACGTCCTTTTCCCTCTACAAATATATCTGCTACCATCCCACTACAAAGTTAAGAAATAAATATATTGAACTTCTGTGATAAGGAACTTCGTACTGCTATATCAGATTTAGGACATAAGAATTAAGAAGTGTAACATTTTTTTGAATTAGGGCTTCAGTGAAAAGTTGGTATGCTGGGATCTCATGAAAACTAAAAGTTCCTCAAATTCCAGTAGATAAAATTTTAAATAAAAAGTTATGTAATATCATATGTTAAAGCATCGATCTAAAACTAAAACTGTGTTTTTTGATTCTTGGTCATAAATAAATTTTGTCATGTGTCTTTGTGAAAACAACACTGATTCCCAAAGTATTTCGACACAAAATTGCCAGACCCTGATTCTGTAAAATCACTGAGAAATTTTTCATGTGCTTTGGATCACAGTTTTAATAACATAATGCCTTTTTCTTCTTTTGCTTCATAGTTTGTCCTTGCTCCCTTTGTCCTTTTCTACTCTCTTATTGTGAAGAGGACTCCAATCTAAGTGACACAATATTATAAAAATAAATCATGAAGCTACTGTGAAGTTTCATCCAGTATATTGACTAACCTATTCATCCAATTTTCTATTAGTAGAAGAAGAAACAGCAGCACAAAAGGCAAAAGCCTCTTAGTGGGCAGTAAACATTTATATGTCTAACACATCATTTGGTCAGATTTTAGAAAATGTTCTGTGTAGGTTTCCTAGCCAGGAATCAAAATAAATCTTCCAGTTGGATCTGCTGATGTTAAGCTGACTATATAATGGTGGCAAATAGATCTTAAGGAAACTCATGTCAGAAAGAGCTTTGGCTCATGTGTATCTCCTTATCCATTTGTGTACCCAAAAAAATACAAAATCCTGGGAGAACGTGTCTTGAAAACACAAGAAACAGTTCCAGTCTCTGCATAATGGTTCTAAAGAGCTACCTCATCTGATCTTATGCAAGAAACAGAAAAAACAATAATATTATTATTTGACCAATAATTTAATACTCTAGCTGTTGCGTATTCCAATCTGAGAATTTGACTGTCTCCAGACAACTTGTGTGTATAATTTGCCGTTAGGGAATTGCATGCCTGAAGCCAGATGCCTTGTGATTTTTGCAGTTCTGAACATAACAATGGCTAAGTATTCATTCTTTGCGTGTGCCCTCACTTCCCCCTAAAAATTACTCTCTTGACCACAGAAAGCTACCTCCAGGATAACTTAAAAGGTTTGTTTGTTTGGGGTTTTTCTTAGTAGAGAGAAATAATTGATTTAATCCATGTTCAGCTCTGAGAGCAAATGATCTCAGGTGATTACATCTTCAGATTTCTCTAAAGTTGAAGTTCTCTGTGTAGACATTTTCTGTATTTATGATGGAAAAAAAAGATGAGCTGGGTGTTTTGGTAAGAAAAAGGAGGAACAGAAGAGAAATATATTTCAAGCTTTAAATTTTCCTTATAGTTAAGCACAAAGTATTGCTCCGTAGAAAAGTGGATGGACAAAATTTTTTTATGTCTTTGCCCATCTTCCCACTGAATTCCAAATGGCACAGACATTTTCATGAAAACAAAATTTTTTCCTATTTAATAGTTCCCTATGATGGCACATCAACTGAAGTAATAATGCACTCTGTGACATCAAAACCATTTACTCCTCAGCCAGCTGTAATGTTGCAAGGAGATGATTATGACTAACTGGGGGCGTAAAAGCACAACTGAGAAAGCTCTTTAGAAATTGACCCTTGTTTGTATTGGCATTTGCACTCAGCAGGAAGATACTGCGTCCATTTTCAAGAGAAAGCAACCAAGAAAAAAAAAATTAATAAATAAATGTGAATAAAAAAATATTCCATGTATTTCAAAACTACAGCACCGTGTTTAACACATGCCAGTTTCTGGAAACATTTCTAAGATACTTAGAGTAAAATAGGTTTTGTTTCTATTCAAAGCAATTTTTGACAGTGGTAGATGCAGGCAAGTTGCTTATTGGCATTTCTCTGGGTTTGCAATACTTTCTTTCATTTTTGTTTTCTATCACTATATTTTATATACAATGACAAGAAACTGTAAAATTTAAATAAGCATGGTATTTTAGTTCATGGTAGAAATGGTACTCAGATTACAAATGGAGGATGGTGATAATGCATGATTTAACTGAACAATATTTTGGAAATTCTGAATGACAGTGTGTCATGGATTCAGCAGCAGCAGTCGTCTTTCCCCTTTAAGTAGTAGCTGGTGCAGCACTGTGTTTTGGATTTTCCGCTTGGGAACAGTGCTGATAACACCAGTGTTTATAGTTGTGGCTTGGAGTGTTTAGGCTGGCCAAGGACTTTCTGAG
>JASSUY010005390.1:0-37268 GCA_032466535.1 Forpus xanthops | reverse complement strand
AAGCCGAAAATCCAAAACACAGTGCTCACCAGCTACTGCTTAAAGAAAAATGACTGCTGCTGCTGAACCCATGACACTGAGTTTCAATTGCTCTTCAGAAATGGCAGAGGAAGAACTCTGTAGTCATGCTACTCATCCATGTTACTGACTGTAAACATCCACAAAATCAATGCAACAAACAGGACCATTATCACCTTCTCTCAACAGTGATAAAGTTGTGAACTTTCTCAAAGCAGACATCTCTGACACTGACGAACCCTTTAAATGAGATAAGGCTTACTGGGCACCACCATGTTGTCACCATTGACCACAACAGTGTATGTAGTAGCCATGTTCCTAAGGAAAAAACTACTGATAGCAATTGGGGCAGGTGGAAATGTATGTATTTTTACCATGAAAAGAAGCTCACATGGCTGTTCATGATAAACTTAAAAGATCTGTTATCTTTCGACTGTACCACAGTTTTGATCAAAGCCCTCTCATAATACCACATTTAAGCAAGTTGGTGGGCTTTTTGGTGGGGTGTTCTGTTGTTGTTTTTCTGTGGTGGGGTTCTTGATGGGAATGGTAGAGACTCTGTTTAGAAAGAGGAGAAAAAGAGCAGAACTTTGCCAATATCAGCCTTCTGACAGTATGACCAGGTAAGAGCTAGGATCATGGACTGAGCTTCTACCTACCTTGTATTTGCCACAGCTTAATGAAAGAGAAATAAATTGGTGAAAAAGATTTTGGTCAGCTTCATCTGTGCAATCTTCCATATGTTTCTCCAACACAGACTCTAACGCTTTAGGATACCTGCCAACAAACAAAACCCCAATGTTTTGCACAGGGTATTACAGAAAAATGTGTATTTATTAGAGAAAGACAGGGAAATACAAGGAAGCTGAATGTACACACACTCATCTGAATGCACACACACTCATCTGAACCAGCTGCTTTAAGGAGCTTTTTGCAAAGGCAATCCATCATTATGTCTTAATACAGATGAACACTATGTAGACTGCTAGGACAAATAATGAGCACAAAAGGTAATGCTATACAGCAAACAGCTGTACAAAGCCAGTAAGTCTGTATTCACGTATTACAGTGATAATAAAATATGCAAGGACAGATCAGTAAAATAAAAGTTGGGGCAAAAATTAGGAGTCAGTTATTTTTAGTCTATTTATTTGGGCAAGAATATTGTGCTTACTACAGTCAATAAGCCAAGAGCATAGCTGACATCACTACTTTACAGACTGAGGACCTGTCATCGCAATATGGAACTTACTTTCTCTCGAGAAGTCTGATAAGAGGAAGCACCTTTTGATTGAGTGCAGCCATTCTGGTGGGATTAGATTCAGTCTCTGTACCACAGGAGAGAAACTCTTCAAGAAGCTTGCTAGAATTACAAATGAAAGAAAAAGCCATAGTTTTGATAGAACAGTTTTCATCAATATTATAAAGCACTGAACCCATGACATTATTGCAAGTACAGATTTGCTCCTGAAGTTTCACTTTGTCACACAGGTACTCCCAACCAGCACTAAAATCATGGCTCATCTGGATTATGGAATGTTTCCGTTTCGAAAATCCAGGTTTACACTTTCCTCAGAATAACATACCCATATAACGCTAATGTCATTGTCAGGAATTAGTTAATAAATTGCTGTAGTACTGCAGAAGAAAAATAAAGTTAACTCACGAAGCCAAGACATTATCTAAATCCTTTTCCAGTGGTATACTCTGAAGAACAGCTTCAAGATGTCTGACATAAATCTCTCTCTCTGTCTCCTCAGATTCTTCTTGTTCCTCTAAGGACAACATATAATCACAAACCATGAACAATAGTTTCAGAATAATCCCCTCATACTCATTAAAGCTAAACGCTTCTACAGGCATCATGATCTGGTGAACCAAGCACACAACTTGAAGACCACAATGTTTGTTGACTACTACCATTAACTCTCTGTGAGCTGCCAGCAATGCTTTATCCCGATTTCATTACAATGACAAGGGCTGTACTGCTACCAATAGATTCAAGAAGGCTTTAGAACATTCCAGACCTGCTACCACAACCTATGACAGAAACTCCCCACAGCATTCCCTGGTGTGAATCTGGACCTCTTCAACAAAAGGCTCCACAGTAAAACCAGACTTAATAGTGCAGACACAAGCTACTACTGCCTGCCAGTCAGCCTTGCTGTCCCCGACTGTTCCCAGGCACATTTAATTCATCAGGTAAACAAAGATCTCCACTATTTAAACTACATATGTAGTACATGTCATCTACCCAAAAGTGGTTTTGCAGTACTGCAATACATCTCTAAGAGTCATAATTCATATATCAAAATTGAGTTACTGATGAAATACTGCAAATCAACACCTAAATCAAAGCAATGTAGATGTAACAATGCCTAAATAGCCTCCACTGCAGAGCCTGGAAAAAAAAAAGCCCCACACAAAAGCTCAATCAGGCCTTCACATGTATTGGTGCAATTTTAATAGCAGAAGCAACTAAAATTGGACAGCTACAACATTTACCATAGCCATCTGTCAACCAAATTGTAACACTGTATGCTAACTTACCTGTATCACCTTTCATGACAGTGCTAACAAGGTGAGGCAACAGGTAATGCAGAAGAGGAGAAATATCATAGTCTGTTGAAAGGCCTTGCAAAAGCGTCACCAGTTCTGGGGTTTTGCACAGATAATGAAATGGCCTGCATAATGGAACAAAAGAAACAAGTATGCATGCTCCTGGTTACTAACACTTTCAAACCATGCAGAGTTCCTGAGGATTCAATTTTCAGCAATAAGGGTAACAGCCTCATTGTAAACAATGCTGAAAAGACTCAAAGGGTTCCACTTCCTTATTGCCAGAGGTTCATTGGCACATTTGATATCCAAGAAGAAAACAGTATGCTGCAGTCATGTTGAGCACAGCCGCTGCAACGGCACAGTGAACATAACTATGTTTTTGCAAAGCTGGTAGTACTTGTATGGATTCCATGAAGAGATATCCTCATATTTCAAGGAGTATATCTATTACCCAGTGGCAGCAAAAGGAAGGGTGGAGAAACAACAGCTCAATGACAGAAGATTCATAGAAAGAGCAGAAGTAATTTCCCTTCCTGCTAATAAATTTTTCTCATCTTGTCTCCTTTCATGCCAACTGGCTGGGTGCTGCATAATGCATCAAATATGCCTCTCCTCAGTTCCTCACACCTTAGTTTTTAGCCTATTTTCCTTTACTATGACTGTGTTCAAGTATCTGTAAGGCACTCATTGTACTTACCCCAGAAAAGATTTATTCTATTGGAATACCCACACTAACATGTCTGCCAGCAAGCAAACGCCCTGTATCCTGCAGGAGTTCCACCACCATGTTCAACATGCTCATGTTAACAGCACCTAGCTACCTATATCTGGGCAGTGAAGACACATCAATGGGAATGAAATAATACATGTACTTCCAGAACACCTGACTTGTGGAACCAAAGAATTGCTGGTACAGAAACATGTACACTTCATGTGTCAAACTATATGAACTCAAAGCCCTCCCACTGAAGGAACGGACTATTTTTTTTTCCAAGCTATTCAAATAACCTCTAAATTGCACCACCATTATGCTGTCTTCTCTTCCAGGATTACCACTTTCAAGTAAACCTACTGGCACAGCTCAGTTTTAAGCATTGACAGCAATTTTTCAATGAGGAAAGTGGCTGAAGATGGACCAAAAGTTGACAGACTCGTCCCACTGAGACTCCTTAAGCTGTACCAAACATACATGATTTCAAAGTGAGCTCAAGAAACTTCCAAGCCCTTTGAAATGTCAGCTACCAAAATTTGATAGAAAAGTTTCCCATTAATGAGGATAAACCTCCTCAAATTATCAAAATGGAGTCTGAACTTTTAAAAAGTGAGAAAACTCAGTTGACATAGACTTACTTTTTCCCAAGTTTGTCTCTCTTCTGAGTTTGCAGAAGCAGGTTCAAGCACGCCAGCCCATCCCTGACCAATGAGGGCACTTTAGATAATGTCTTGCTTATTTGTAACATCAAGGAATGCACCAAGGAAGTCTCCACTGTCACTTTTACTGTCATCTGGCTGATTATCATGTACGTTGCAGCTCTGTAATCCTGTATAGATGATTTTAAGCCCTAGGAAAGGAGACAAAGGTGATTTTTTTAACACACATACACACACAGAACTACTAAAAATAACAATAATATATTAACATAGAAATAGTTTTCATTAGGACATCCATGGAATCACACTACCTTCTCTATCAGTTAACTTCTAAAGGATCTATAAAGTAACTTGCAAGAAGAGAAAGCTGTCATGCAGGGTGCACAGATATAGAAGATTCATCCATTAACTGCTGCTCTATTCATTAACAAAGTAATAATCCTAGAGGAAAGAGGATATTAACAGAGGCTGTCCATGCTGACTCCATTTCCTCATCATTTAGCATAAGTCTCTGAAACAACGCTAATTCAGACTGTGTATCCATTTCTCACAACTCCAGTCCTCATGCACAGAGTTCTTAAGTCCTCATCTGAGGTGTGAAAAAACATTATCCATGGACCTTTACCTGCCTGATGTTTCAAAGCAGGCTGAATGATAAGATATATTTTACGTGGAAAGTCCCTCTTAAATGTTAGCAGCAGATGCATGTCTGCAGAACGCAGTGCACTTCACACAGAAAGGAAAACAAAGCTTCAGGTACCTTCTGAATGTAAGGAAGCAGCATAGAGACTATAGTGTTTGTTATATTCTCTGCAGCACCAAGAGCTGATACAATGGTGGAGGCATAAAACACAAGCAGAACTCTCAACTGAGCAGAATTGCCAGGACACTCTGAAAAGACCTGGATCACAGAAAAATCAGTTGTTTAGACATCAGGAAAAAAGAAATAACACATACAGCTTCCTCCCAAACCAGCAAAATCTCAAAATGCCAGCATGTAAGATCCACCAGCCCCTCCTGGCACTACTGAAGTCACCATCTCCTCCTAGCAGTAACCCTCACCAGAGGTTACTGCTCCCTCCTGCAGACAAGGTAGAAATAATACATTCTAGTTCTCTAAATAATTTGAGCTGTCATACATCTTACCCTTCTGACACTATAAAACTAATTCTCTATTTGGCATTAACGAAAAAAAAACCAATAAATTTACTCACCTCCTAACATTCACAAGAACACATTTGAATATGTACATTTGAAAGACCCAAACCCTCAAAAAAGATACCCAAATTCAGATCAGTTACAAACAAATAGCAGAAATGACTTTATAATAGAAATTAAGACAACAAAGTACTTTGAAGTATACAGTATCATTAAATACAGTATTTCCAAATTGTTTTGTCCTGTCTCATTGGTTCTCAGCCACTTCTCCACAAGGATTTCTGACAGTCTATATAAATAATAAAAGATATTTTCATATTATTTACTAATAAATTACTCCTTATACTGTTTGATCTGCAATTTAAATTATCAGTAAATAGCATAATATTATATAAAGGTGGGGAAAACCAAGTGATAACAAACAAATAATATTCCAAAATAAATGAACAACCTTCACAGATTTTGCCACCAGCCTGCAGATGAAATCCATAAAATCCAGGTCCTTGTAGCAGTGTGTAATGACAGTACCCCTTGCCAGTGGGACTCCAGGTTTCTTTACATAGTGAAGAAAGTAAAATCAGAACACTCCAAGGTAAAGTGAAGCACCCAAAGTAAAAATTAATATAATCTCTAAATTAATCCTACCAGTAAATTAACACCACTTAAACTGAAACAAGCAATGGAAACTCACACACCCCTCTGGAATTTCTGTATCTACCTTCAGACAGAGAATTGAGAGCATAATATGTAAATTATATTCTAATAAACATGAATTTTAGTAAGACATACCTTCCTAGTAGTAGCAAATACTTGCACCCTAAAAGCACACTTTAACTTTGCCAAAGCAAAGAGTAATTACAATTGAAGCTTTTTATAATTAACTTTATATTTGAAGAAAGATAGGAGAAACAACAGGTGGGCATCCAGGCTCCAACCCTGCAATTAGATCTTTCAGTACAGTTCTACAACTAACCGCATGAACAGGTGGACCTGTTCATAAACCCAGTAACAGAGTTAATGTATTATTAATAAAGTCCCTCATGTTTATCCCAGCTTGCATCTGTTTAATACTTTACCCTTATTGGATCCATCCAATGCCATTTGTGAGTTGGGCTTGTTATATTTAAAAGCTGAATAACTCTCACAAATAGATTAGTCTCGTGATACGGCAGAACACAACCAATCAAACTGTCTTGATTGTAGAGATGAATGTGAAATCTAAGGGGGTGAAAAAAAAACCAAACACAACATTATACCTGCTTTGCGTGTGCATACATATATACACATACACTTGTTTTTTTAGCAAGATGAGAGATCACTTCCACACTGACTCAGACATACAGTCCACCTACACTCCAGAATCCCAAGGTGGCCCCTAGCCTGTACGTGCTACAGGAGAGCAATACTGCTAGCAATTTTTTCCTCACTAATTTTAGGTGCCTATAGAACTTCAGATTGTTGTATTTTCTTCTACATAGATTTCAACAGTAAACCAGACATTACAATAATCCACCATGAATTTCAGTGTAATAGATATACTGAAAAAAAATTGTGATTCACAGGCTGTATCAACAAAATCACCCACTCTCCCATGACATGAAATACTACATTTTCTGCATCTGGATAGGTAAATGTACATAAATAAATATAACATCACTTCACAAAATAATTGGTTTGGGTTTTCTTCACACCTTCCTCCATAACCCTGAAATAAGAATACTTAGCTCATGTTATAATACAGGGGCATGCTAATGGTTCACAGTTAACACTGAAAATTAGTGACCTCACACAGCCCATTGTTAAAAGTGTATTATGTAAACACGTCTCTAGGTTCTCTGTAAGATGGCTACAGCTGGGCAAATTTGGTGAAAACCAGGCAATGAAATAATCGCTTTTACATAGAATATTATGACAGATCAAAATTTTCACAGGAATTTATCAAAATAAAACATCTAATTGGAAAACAAGACCATCTGGCCCCATACAGACTAAGCCTAAATGTGTATTTTTAACATTTTAAACTAGATTTTGGTTTGGGGGGGGGTTGTTGTTTGTTTTTCCCAGAAAACTAAAGTAACATTATTAAAAATACTCCCATTGGGGAAAACAATCTGACATTTCTAGTAGCCTTATCTGTTGACATGTAGGATATTCAGTGGATTACCTGTGAATCAGCCATTCAAGGCACTTCTGGGCTGGCTTAAGCATAAAATAAGGGGACAGATGAATGAGGAACAATGAAATATTCTTATTGAGCTGCTGATTTACTGCCTTAGACTGAACACTGCGTTCTAAGCCTTTGGAGGTGGAACTAAACAAACTGGACTGGAACACTTCAAATGAAGGATCAATCCCAATCAGTTCTTCTAAGCCAGTGCATCCTGTGGGAAAAAAATGGAAGAATGCTTTAAATGCAACAGTTCTGTTTACCAGTCCTACCCACTTACCTCCTCACTGGTATGTCCAACTTCTTTGTTATACTAGTATACATCACAGCCACTAAGAAAACTAAACCAAATAGTAAACAGGCCTAACACCAAAATGTTTGCTACGCTTAAAGTATTTAGGTGACAAAGAACTTCAACAAGTAGCCAGAAGGCTGAGGAAGGTGAATTGTGCTCTCCATTTGCGAGGCTGCATCTGGGGTAAGTACTAAGTACAATTCTGAGCTCATCAGTAGAAGAAAAACATTGCCATATAGATGAGTCCAGCGGAGGAACACAAATATGCTAAGGAGAATGAAAAACAGCATAGAAAAAAAAGAAGGAACTGAGTTTGTTCAGTCTGGACAAGACAGGACCAAAATGAACTCTTCCTGCCATCTAACTATTTAATGGGATACAGCATAGGCTTTCTAGAAGATGGAGCCAGACTCTCCTCCAAGATGCACAATGGAAGGATGGGAAGCAACAGATGCAAGCTGGAACATAGGAAACTTCCAGCCAACATGTGGATTTTATTATTTTTTTTAAACACTGGTGTGGTCAAACTGGATTAGAAGCCAAATATTGATCAGAGACCATAAAACCTCCATCCTCAAACTGAATGAGACACAGCCTTGTAAATATTAATGGCTAATTCCAAAGTATGCAACTTCAGCTGAAAGAAACCAGGCAGCTGGCTGAAATGTGGAGTTTAAAAATTATTATATGCAGCAGTTCTATAGTAACTACTTAAGAAACCAAAAAATGCTCTGTATTGCATCAAAGACATACATATCTACAATCTTGTTACTCAAAACTGATTTATGGTATCAATTTTTATGGTTTTAGAGAACAGTTTTCTTATTCAAGAACCATCCCATTCCTGGGTAAAGTTCCATATAAAAATAAAGAGATAAACATAAAGGGTTTGAATTTTTTAAATCTCTTCTGCCACTTAACATTATTTGTGGCCATAATGTTACCAAAAAGCAGGGCATCTCAACATGTTACCATGAAATCAGAGAATTCTGGTTGGGACATCGGAAGATCTCCAGTCCAAGGCCCCGCTCAAAGGAAGCCCTGAAATCACACCAACTTCCTCAAGGCGTTACCCAGTTGGGAGTTTTCAAAAGGATGGAGAGCACAACCTCCCTGGACAACCCCTTCAATTGCTTGACTGTCCTCAGAGATAAGCTGCTTCTCTTATATCCAGTTTGAACCCCTATTGTTTCAACTTACCTATTCTCCAGCCACGTCCTTCTCTGGACCACCTGATCCGCTTTCTTGAACTCTCCACACAGGTATCACCAGGCTGCTTAGAGCCCTCAAAGCCTTCCCTTCTCTACTTCTCCAGACTGAGACCAGAGATGTCCTTCCCATCAACCTCCCATTATAGGGCAAATTCTCCAGCTCTCACCCACTTTAGGGTCCTCCACTCCTCACATGCCCAGAAATATGCTCCAAGAAGACCCGCTCCACCATTTCCTCAAGGACCAGAGTGATGCTGACCAGCCTGTAGTTTCCAAATTACCCTTCCACCTTCTTTTGAATATGAGTTGGGAGTCTCCTTTATCTTTTTTGGGGTAGATAATTTTCAAAGCCATGGCATCTGGACAGCCCAACTCACCCATTGCAAAGAACGTGTCCCTGTCGATGGCAGCGGCTTCCTTGCTGCTGAACAGCAGCGATGCTACTTCACTGCGGTTCAGCAGGCTGGGATCATTCTGGGGAAGCGCCAGCCGCTTCAGCTGCTCCGCGAGGGACGTCATGCTCCGTGTGCCCGGGAAAGCAGCCTCCCAACGAACCTAACGAAAGGGAAGCAGACCAGGCCCGCGGTAACGCAGCTGAACAGACACATGCCGCCTGCCTCCCGCTCCAGGTGCGGGCCCCGCTGCCAGCTGCCCCCCCGGGGGCGCGCACAGGCGGAGATGGTCAGGGCCCAGCCAAGCCGGGAAGAAGCGGGACAGCGGCCGGCGGTAACCAGGCACCGATCCTGATCCCGGCCCTCAACACACACCTGGCTCGGCGCAGCGCTGCTCCACGCCGGGTCTCACGTGTCCTCCCCCGCCGCTAACCCGGAAGCGGAACGGGAAGTTCCCGGTCCTGTCCAACGCGGAGCAGCTCTCAGTGCCCCGCCACCGGAGCGCCGCTGAGCATGCGCTGACGTGCCGGAGCGGGGCTGAGGCGGGGCGGCGGGTGTTAGTGCCTGCTGCGGCGGTGCAGTGCCCGGGCGGAGCGGGGCCCGGTTCTGCCGGTGCTGGGGAAGCAGGCCGTGGCCAGGCAGGGTGCGGAGCTTCGTAGCGTCGGCCGGCGGGTGTTCTGAATGCCGCCGTGCCTGTGAGGAGGTTTTGTGCTGGCCCCGGCGAGGCAGCAGCTCAGACTGCGATGGGTCCCTCTAAACGCCTTCTGCGAGCGTTAGTAGTAAGGGTATGCACAACTGCTTAGTGTTCACCTTAGGATTTTTCCGTATCTGGAGTGAGGTGGTACTATCTGGGGAGTGCGGTACTGCTATGAGGTAAAAGGCTTGAAAGCTACAGCAGCGCGTGTAGGCTAGATACCAGCTGCAGAACCATAGCTTAGGAGGATAGAAAAGCCCTCTAAAAATAACCAGTCTAGCTCCAGGGCAGGACCAGCTTAGAGCAAGTGTCTCAGAGTATTGTTGGGTTGCATTTGGAGTATCTCTTTGGAGAATTCCACAGCTTCCCTAAACCTCTCATCCCAGGTTTGGTTACTTCCAAATTAAAAAGAAATCCCTAATATTAAAACCCATGGTTGGACAGGTTGAATGGGACTTTGAGCAACCTGGTTTAGTGGAAGGTATCCCTGCTCATGGGGGTTGGAACTGGATCATCACTGTCCCTGGAAGCGTTCGGAGACCTTGTAGAGGAGGCCTTCAGTGACATGGTTTAGCAGTGGACTTGGCAATGCTGGGGAACTATTGGACTTGGTCTTAAAGTTCTTTTTCAACCCAGCTGATTCTATGATTCTGTGGCTCATGGCTTGTGACAAACCAGAAGCCTGAAAAAAAGGCAGAAATAAAGGTGACTTGATGTCAGCCAGTGGACAAAATGATGCCAAAGGTAACCATTCCAACAACCAATCTGTAAAATTAATTTCCATGTGTTGCTGAGAAGCTCTATGGCTACAGCAGAAATAACAGATATATTCACATAGTAAAGCTGCCTTTATTGGCAATCATTTAGCATACAATAGAAATACAAAAAGCTGATAAACATTTAGGGTTGCAGAGGATTGTTTAAATGCTTAATTGCATCCATCAGGAGTATCCACTGATTTCAAGAAGACTCTGCATTAAGTTAAACCTGTGTAGGAGTGGGATCAAAAGGAGGAAATGAATCTGAATGTCTGACTTTGTACCTAATTGTATTTACTGGTGCCTTGTCAGAGAGCATGTACTAACTATATATCATGTTACTTCTGACATGGTATTACCTGGATGTAATGACAGCAGCTTCTGACCTGTTAAGGGTTGTTACCACTGGAGTTGTAACAATGTTAAGGTGTTTGAAGGATATTACTGATTGCTATAGTTTTTGTGATTGTTCTGAGATTCTGATCATCTGGCAAATAAGCTGGGTAGGGGTGGTGCAAACTGAGAGACCAGTTTATTGCACTTTTCCATATTCCCTGTGGCTTCTGTGCATCTTGTTCCTTTACGAAGCCTTCATGTGACCTTATTTTTAGCGTAGTTTAAATCTGCATAAGTATGCATGTTTCTGTGTCTAAAAATACCAAACATGAAAAAAAATGCAGATTTCACAAGAACAGAAAGCTGTTTCTAAACCAGAAAACAACTCATTTTTTTGACTACATGATTCATTATTTTAGTGCTCTAGCCAGAAAGATAAACTAGAAGTTTTAAATGCTAAAATGTGTCCAGGTTTTCCAGTACTCCAGGTTTTCCATGGAGAGCTGCAAGACAAGTGTTTTATGCCTTTGTGCTTTCTGTTCCATCCTTACTTGATTTCAAAGTAAAGCTGGGATTCCCTTTGGAAACTAATTGGAAGAACAGAGACAACTTCTGCAGAAGGAAAAATATTTCTTCTTCATTTAATTCCAAAAACCTGTTTCCTGGGAAAAATACAAACCCAGAAAGTATATTAAGAAATATGCTTTGTTTGCATGTAATTCTCCAGTGGTGAAGCTGAATATCACTGAGATTTGCTCTGTGCTAGACTACAAGGAGGTGCTTTTCTGGACTTAAATCTTAGCCACCTTCAGCTAGTTGCCTCAGTTCTCAGTGCCTGCATCTTCACATGGCTCGCCTGTATGGGTGTACAAAGCCATACTGCAGCAGAGATCACCTCTGCTGATGGCTGCTGTTAAACTGCATTTGACCAATTTGATTGCCTGTTTAAAAAATGCTAATTTTTTTGTGGAAAAAAGATCTGTTTCAAGTGTTGCTGTCAGCCTGTTCACTTGTAAGTATAGGTGTTTAAAAAGATTTGACTGAGAATTGCAAATATTACAGCATATTTAATGTTCTTCACATCTGGGTAAATTTGTGCTACTGCTGGGACAGATATAATTGACATCTGTACAGAGAGAACTATCTAGTCATTATATTTCTTTACTTCCAAGTCACCTCACCAGCTGTATATATATACCTATATCTACCTTGGGAAGTGATGCAGCCCAGAAGGAGGAAATTTGTAGAATGAAGTGGTGCTGAAGAACCCTCACAGCATGGTGTGTCAGTGGTTTTATTCAGACTAGATCGTGTTGTGCCCTATGCAGCAAATTCCCATTAGGTACACTCCCAGAGTGCATCTTCTGGCTTGGTTTCATGTGTAGGCAACAGATGTTGAAGGATTTAATTTTAAGAGAAAAAGAGAATAATTTCTTATACAGGAAAGGAGTGTACAGTAGCATTCACTAGCAGTAGATCAAAATGAAGGTAAGGAATTGAGTACTGCCTATAGAATTTATTGTTTACATACAAAGAGTGCTCTTAAGTACTCTTAAAAGCTTATTAATTCATTTGCTAAGATGGTGCTTCTTTTTCCTTCTTGTGCCACCTCCTGTAGTCCTGTGAGCAGCCATGATTTTGGATCGCTACAAGAGTTCGGAAGGAGATGGAAGAGAACTACCTTCTATGTGGTTCACAGTCACTTGCTAATAATCTTGGTATGTTCTCTGATGTTTCCCCATGCCATTTCTAATAGTGAGTGTGACAGTGCCTGACATCTAAAATGTAATCTGATTGCAGCATAACGAAGTAATACTAAAATCTTTCTAGTATATGCAAAGGAGACTATAACTTCCTTAGAGTGTATCAAGTTTTCTAAATTTTTAAGCAAAAATAGATGCTAACAGATATCTGCATTTAATCTGGCTACAAGTATGCTAAGTGACCTGTAAACCAATCTGCATTCTGGAGCAATGGCTTCAAGTTTTGTAAGTCAAGGTAACCTTATTGTCAAAGGACATATGGTGCTTCCTAACTTAAGGCTGCAGTAATATTTTCCTCTGTTTTCAGTTCTTTGTGATCTCTGTGCCAGTGCAGCAGTCACCCTTCGCCTCTGGGCATTATGAAATGATGAGACAGTACTCTTATGCAGTGTATACTTTGATAAGGCCTTGCGTCCATTATTCATTGCCTAAGTTTTTGTTAGAAGCAATGAGATTGGAGCCATTTTATCATGTAGTAATGCAAATATGTAAAACAAGAGAGTTAAGATGTGTTTTCCCTACCTACATTTCCTTTTCTAAGAGCTTGATCTTTTTGTGCTCACATTAGTGAAACTCAGGAGTAATTCTGATAAGGTCAGTGAAGTTGTATGAACATGCAGCTGATGTGACTGGAGGCAGAAACAAACATGATTTGACAATGGTTACAGAGAATTACAGTTCTTATTGCCAGAACAGGACTGAAGGGAGAATAAAATTTCAGCTGAACTGAAGAGCTGGAAGAAGCTTCCATGCTAGGCAGTGTATCAAGGACATCATCAACTTGCTGACCACTGTGGCAGGCAGTATCACATTTCCCTGGCTTTTCTTGGAAAATCTACTGCAGCTTCCCCCAGCCATAAATTCTCATGTGTAACTGCATTCCAGGTCTAATAATAAATAGAAGCCCTCTGGATGGGGTGATGGGAAGCTATTTTGGGGATTTTACTATATCAAAGGTTTTTTGATGTGGTAATATAAACTGAGTGCTTTTGCATGAAAATTGTTGTAGAGGAAACTTTTAAATATATATTCTGAATAAGGAGAAATAAACCCCAAATAGCTAGCTTCAGCTAGCCACGTGCAGAGAAAGCATTATCTTGAAAAGGGTAGGCAATAGTCATCTTTGTATCTTGTGGTCTAGTTTGTCCCAAAAGCATCATAGAGTGTTAGGAAGACAAATGGAGATGGTGAAAAATGGAAGAAAAAAGCAGTCCTTTCAGTGCTTAGCAACTTGATGAATTGTGATTTTTTTTCTTTATTGTTTGAAAGCACAAACTAGAAAGTTGAATTTTAATGACTGCACAATTATTGCAATGAATAATAGGAAGATGTCTCTCATAATTGCTGTGACTGTGATAGTCCCTTGTCATGATGTGATATTCATTAAGCTGGGAAATATGATACTGTGTGCATATGTTAGCTGTTTATTATTGTAAAAAGGTACCTGTGCCAGACAATCTACTGAGAGAGTAGGTGTCATAGATCTACTGTGTGGTAATTGTGGGTCACCCTGTTTAATATCTTGGGAGAACTTTGTAATCAGAGCATAGCAATGTGGCCATTAGGGACTTGAATGTAATAAGCACGAAGGACAGTGTGGTGTACTAGATATGTCTCATCTTTCACAGCAGGGCTGTAAACAGTAAAAGAGACAACAAAACGAAGGATACAGAGAAGGCAAAAGGGATCAATAAGGAGCATACTTAGCACAGATACATTTCTAACTACAGTATAGTGTCTTGCTATCATCTCCTTCAATTGCCAATTATTCAAACAACTGGCAGGCATTGGAATAGCAGTAGATCTCATATGGTGCAGCTATCCATTCCTCATATGCAGCTGTTGGAACCTCTATTTGCTTGTCAGACAGACATTTGTTGGGGTTTTTTGAAATGCTGAGATGAATCACAGCTCTTAGCCTGAAGGATAAAGTGCCATTCCTGCCTGGATGCACATTTCAGCCTTTTTCCAGGCTGGCCACTGGAGCCAGTGCTGCTTTAATTTCTCCATTTGCCCCAGTCACTGCCAGTCTATGGGCCGTGTCCATACCTGGTGAATATGTGGTTTGGACTACAGTGAGCTCCCAGCTTTGCATGGTAATGCCTGAAACCAGTATGATCCACATTCAGTACCAGAGAGAAGAATATTTATCTGGCAGTTTTGCTGTTCCATTAGATTCAGTTACATGTTTTTATTTATCCACTTTCTAAATTTTACTTATACTTTTTTGTGTAGGAATGACTCGTGTTCATGTAATGTCCACTGGGAGCACTATGAACAACTGAACACTTTTTAACATATATGTGTGTGTATCTACATTTCAGTGCCATTTTGAAACTTTTTTTGCTTTTGTATTTACTTTTATTGTGCATTGGAAGCTGTTTGTGCTGTTTTGCATCTTTGGAATGCTTGGGAAAACCTCCTGTTATTAGAAGAAATACTGTGGTTTTGATTTAGATGATGAGGGCATGCAACTGAGTTGTACTGGTGGGAAGCCTCGATCTCCAGATTTGCTGATTTATTAGATGTGCCATATTTTCAGAATTAAGATAGCGGCCCTGCTGTCTCAAGGTGATGTAAAGACTCTGTGATGCCTTTCATAAGATAATCTTGACAACTGGAAATGTTCTTTATAATGGCTAGTAACTCTTACTGACAAAAGTGTATGTCAGTGTTTTCTCTGATGCATTTCTTACCGTGTCATTCTGCATACTTTGTGTGTGCTAGTGACTTAAGAGAGTTCTCTGCAGAGAAACTACTTGAGAGAGACTTAGAGGCCCAGTGCCATCAGAGGCAGCTCCTTGCACATACTGTGAGAAGGGTGCTATTTTTGCAGAAGGCTAGACAAGCACTTAGTATAGAGGGTAGGAAGGCAGCCTCGTTTTGAACATGTGGTGAAGGAGAGTGTGTGGTCCTAAGAATCAGGTGATTCTGCCACTGATGGTATTACATCTCTTTTAAATAAGCCTGGCAGTCAGAGATAAAACAGTTCCTGCTGCAATACTCTCAAATTCAGAAACACTTCAAAATCTTTCTTGCTTTGCTTGTAGTAGCATCCATTTGGTTCGCAATGCCATCTTTTTCTTGAGAGTATGGTATGTATGTACCTTGTTTTAGTCTGTAAAGGGGAAACAAAAACATTGTAAACAGTTTATGACTCATTTAATCTTTAACATGTGTGTCATCTGACTGTCATTGTCACACATTTAAAGACTCTTGTGTGAACTACAACAGATAGATCTGAGATGCAAAGCATGGTGATCTTTCTTGAGCAGAAGCTGTAGTGGTTATGTAACTGTAAAGCTGCACTGGAAACTTTTAATGCTTTCCTTATTTTTTTTTTGTTAAATGTCATTCAATTCAGAGCTTATTTATAATTACTTAATTTATTATGTATTTATAATTAGTTATAGAGTATATGTCTTAAAAGACCATCAAGATCACAAGTCAATGATTGGTATACTATGCCAGTTAAGTTTTCCAAGTGATTTTAATTCAGCTGTGTCACAATGCAGACCTTGGTGGCATAGCCACAAACTACTTCCTTTCCAGAAATCCTCCTTTTTCAGAGTATTGCATATGCAATAAGCTCTACAGCATTATGATTTATCCTTTTTACTCAATGAAGGTCTGTTGCACTCATTTGAAGCATGTTCATGATACATAATTTATGATTTTCAGCTCTGGTCATCACAGTGTTTGTATTTGTGTTCAAATCTGTTGGGTATTTGAGTTTTCACATACTTCCTTATACTTCATAGCATTAGTATTATTCCTGACCTACAAAAAGAAAACTGAAGCGAATGCTACAAATTGTGCATAGTTCCATTTCCTCATTCAGTGAGTGGTCTTAGAATAATGAATGCTGGTACTGTGAAGTCTGTATTTTCCCTAAATGCCTTAGAGAGTACAATTACATACCGTCCTTTTGCTCACTTGGTGTTTTACACTTTCAGGTCCAGCAGAATCCTGTATTTGTCTGGTATTCCCATTTTTAAATGTTTTTAAACATTCTCTGCTGCTATTGAAAGCACAGTCTATGACTCTCCTGACTTCCACGCTTGTATTTACGTGTAAAAAATCAGGCCCTGCAAATTAAGAGCCTCATTGGTCTAATTTTCCATAGATCATCTGTGTGCCAGGGTTACCCATAGAGGAGATGTAATGGGGATTGCTGAGCCATGCAGAACAGCTGAAAAGGTGTCTTCGTGTTCTAGAAGCACATCTGTAACTGAATAGACTCCCCTAGAGAAGTCCAAGATATATTTTAACTGCCTATTTGAGCTGCAAAATAAGCTTTCTGCTGAATGCTTTTATCCTGGGAAAACAGGACAAGGAAAGATGTGTTCAGACATCTTAACTAAAAAATTAATTCCTAAGTTTGTATAAATACATGCCTTCCAGCCTGTCAGGACAGGTTCACTTTTGCCCTAGTTGATGACTCCACCTCCGGTAGCTATTATCCATATGAACTGAAAAAGTACCCACAACAGCATCTGGCTTGAAAATAAAGTCATACACAACCAAGTCTTGAATTTGGTTCAGATACGGAATTCTGGAAGACTACAGGTATTCCAGATTTAACTGTGGGGCACAAAAGGGATCTAGACTGCACATTAGCATAACTCCACTGCATTTGTCCCATAGACAGACTGGTTTCAAAGTGAAGAAACACAAATACTCTCCTCTCCTCTTTTGCTTATGCTGATCAGGACTTACACAGGCAAAGAGGTGAGCAAGTTTATTAAGAAAGGACTTGTTCACATTCAGAGGGATTGACAATCTGTGAGAGCCTCCACCGTGAGCAGGTTTTGCTGGTAAATCTCAAGAGCAGCTGGTCTCATACTGGAAAGTATGTTGTGCAAAATGGATATCGTTGCTCCTGAAATGAGAATATGGCTAAAGTCAGTGAGATAGATCATAGCTGGAAAGGGAACAATTGTCTTCAGAACAGAAATTAGAAAATTCAGGCCTTGCTGCTTTCATGTCAGGCATAGCAGGAATGTTGCTCATTTTCTCAGTGCTGATTCTTAATACAGCTGAGTGTCAGAGTAAAGCTTTGTGGGACAGGATGTAAGTGCAACAGTTCTGGAAAAAGAAAACTTGCAACTACACATGTTGCAAGAAGAACATATTATCCTTGTTTGTCAGTAATTTGGATTATGCCTAACACTGCCTTAGAGATGAATTGTCCCTTTTACTAATCTTTGTATTTCTGCTGCGAAATGAATAAGTTGTAGCTAGTATTCATTGTTACAGACTGGCAATTTGTTCAACCAACTTTCCTTCTTGAACATGTAACCTTAATTTCATTAATGTTGTTGAAATTGGACCAGTGTATCTGGAAAGAAAACTGAGGGCATTAAGACTGCAACTTGTCTAAGGTCATTCAGTCAATCCATACAAATGCTGTGTAGAATGCAGCAGTGTCTGGTATCCTGTGCCCATAATCTCTACCTCACACCTCAGTGACTTAAAACCTGCCAGGTCTCCTCTGAGCTTCTTAGATAATTATTGTCTGGAAACTTGGTCTTAGTTAATGATGTTTGCTTCTAGATGAATAAAAGCATGTTGTCTGTGTATTCCTCGCACACATCTCTGTTCTCTCTTCTCAGTGTGGCCAAAACTATTGCTGAATAATGTGCTTTTTTAGACAAATAGTCTCAGGTAAATCAGTTATGGGTCAGAGGCTGGCTCACTAAGGGATATTTTAACTGATACTATTCATGAAGTACACATTGTGTAGTTGTAGTCAGTTGCTCTGGTTGCACACTTTCTTCCTTGCTTAGTATCTTTGTGTGATAAGGCTAACCGACATAAAACAGGAACGTAGCCAGGATTCTGGAAACACATGATGGTGTGAAGGTTTCTTCAGGAGGTTTGTAACAGGCCATGCTATACCCCTTGTCCTGCCTGTTGCGTTCTCGTCACCGAACCATTTTTAAAATCCTGGATCTGCCTCACCATTTTTTCCGATCTAATGCCAGCACTATTTGTAGTTTCCCCACCTGTTCCTGCGTGTATTACGTTGTAACTGTGCATATTGCTCTACAACTTCAGAGTGGTAACAGTCCAACTGCAGTGTTGTATGTGAATGGCTACGTATACATTTTCCAATTTTCCCTTTGATATTACATTTCTAATCCGTGCAATGCATTTGTTGAAGCTTCTGATACTAGTTTATTTAGTGAACTAATCTTTGTGAGTTGCATCTACCCAGGCAAGAACCATTAAACACAAAAGACACTCTCAAGAGGCTAGCTGAAGGAATATTGTTTGTTCTGAAATATTTAATAGAAGTATTTCAGAATGTGAGGTCTGAAGGCTCTTCTTATTCATGAAAGGTGAACTTGTGTAATGCTGCCTGGCAGTTGCCATCACTAGGGGTTTTGCCTTATGTTGTATTACATCTTTCAGCACTCACATTGCAGTTTTTTGATTATTGTTATGTAGCACACTACTGCCTAGTGATACTCTGGCAGAGACCAGATGTGGAATGTTTGCTACTACTATCTGCTTTGAAACCTCTCTAAGAATCAGGACCATCTGCTGCGCAGGCTGCAAGACAGCAAGTGTGGCCCTACAGAAAGTAGGGACATCCTCCCCAGGGTATAAGGGATCCTGACTGAGCAAGCCTGACATACTAGCATAATGCTAGGCATTTTTGGGTGCAGGCTACACACAGACACAAGAGACAAACAGGGAAGTGAAGGGTGTATGGGAGTTAAAGCTGTAAACATAATTGTTCTGTAGGCTTCTCAGGCCTTTTAAATAGGAAAAGCCTCTACTCCTGAAAACTTGTGTTGTAGGTGGACATTAAGGATCAAAGAAGGTATTGCTGACGCTGTTTTGGAGGTGGGAGAGTGCACCACAAGAAGCTTGTTTCTGTGAGAATAGTCTGATAGGCTGACACTTAGCTTTTGGGGAAAATTTTATCTGAATTGACATGCTCAAGGTCACACAGGGCATATTAAGCCAGTATGGATCAACCCATGTCTCAGCCCCGTGATTTTCGTTCCACACAAAGGGTTGGCAAAAGCCAGTGATCTCAGCGCAGTCAGCATTTTCTCCATACTCCTGAAGCCCAAGATATGCTTTGGTAGTATTTGTCTGCCCTATAAATGCTTCTTGCTACACTTCATCCATGGCTGAATTTCAGGGACAGAGTAAGTTGTCTCTATATATAGCTGATGAAACACTTTGGGATCTTCTGACAATGTCAGTTGTTACTCTGAAGCCAGCAATGCAGGTTTTTTTTCAGTTTTCTATGCTTTTATTTCCAAACTTGTCACTTGAAACAATATATTTTAAAAAAATATAACATACACTTGGTTCTGTGTGGTTAATGACATCAAGTAGGAAGAGAATGAGTATTTTTCAGTCCGGGTTTGTGCCTCTTGCTGTAAGACATGGGAGGGTTAATATGCACAATGCCCTCAACATTTCTTAGCTCAGGCCAAATCAGAAGTTTGGTTCCCAGATAATATGCTTTTCTTCTTCCTTTCTGCCTTTCTTCTGTATGTGTTCATCTTGGGAATATGAAGCTAGTGTAACATTTATTCACGTTGTCTTTGCATTAGATTTAATTCCTCATTTTGTAAGTTTTTAATAAACTTACAAAACAGTACATTTCCTGCATTGAAGAAGATGGGTTGTGTTTATTGTGTTAGAAAAAAAAAAAAAAACGAAAGGCTATTTCTCCCAAGCTAATAAAAATACATTTTATACACATAAAATACATTTTATAAATACATTTTATAGCACACCTCACCATTCTGTTTTGCTTTGTCTGGGAGATTTAGCATAGTTTTTGATATAATCCAACATTTTGGCCCAGTCTAAATTATCAATATCTTTAAATAATTCAAATATTTGTTGGCTAAACTCTAAATGAGTGGATATTTACCACAAGCAAAAGTTCATTTTTAGGGACAGTTATGACATGCTTTGAAAATAAGAGAGCTTTTTACCCCACTGTTATGATTCTTTTAACGGTTTACTCAAGAGGGCAATCACTTTGAATTTATTTTCTTTTATCTTTTATTGACTCCTTTCTTGAGAAACTGTCCTACTGTTCTTTTTCACAAAGAAACAGGCTGTGCCTATGGAAAGAGGATTGCTTAAAGTCTCTTTAAGTCGTAAGATGCCATAAGATTCTTTATTTTCCGATGGTCTTTCTGAGACAGTTTTGGCAGAGGTGAACTATTGTATTCCTGCACAGAAATGTAATGCCTGAAAACTAATGGTAATCATTTTCACATCAGTGCCTGTTTCACATGTGATTATTTAAGTAGAGAAATCTGGCTAATTTCTTATTCTAAATCTAACTAAGTTCAAATAGAAAATGATGTGGTGAAACATTGTTGCAGTGTTCAGCATTTTGGAAGTTTTATTAAAAATCTAAGATTTTGTGAGAAGGAAGAGCAAGAAGCAGGTTAGTGGGATTGAAAGTCTGATGAACATCAGAAATACAGAGGAGTGAGTTCTGGAGAGAATGATTGATGGCTTTTGGGGAGCAAATGGATGTTAGATATAACGTGAGTGAAACAATTTCTATTTCATTAAAAAAAATAAAGGTTGACACAGGAGATGAAAACTCTGTCTTCCTTTAGTTAGAAAAGCCCTTTGATTCTCAAGGAGCTTAATGCAAAGTGTGCCAGGAGGCTTTCGCTTAAGTGGTATTAGATCCAAAGATCCCTTCTAAGTTGGAACAGTGATAAAAAATGATGAGTAAGTTCACTCACTGACCTGCTGTTGCTGTTAGGAAGGTTCTGGACTTCTCAGTGCTCCTTATGGTGGGCAATGATATCTTGTTGCCACAGTGTTCTCCTGGGGTAAAGGCATTCTTCTAGGTAGGCCCTTACTACCATTTATGTTAGCATGAGCTCACACCTTTTCCCAAATAAAAGATAAAAATTGTTGACAATTCAGCTCTGCCATCTCCATTTCTGACCTCCCTGTGCCACCTTATTTCTTCAGATCTGTTTGGCAACCGTGATGGTGCTTGGGTATCCTGCCATGTCAGCTTTAAATTCCATATATGTGGTTTACCATGTTTCTTTCTTTCTCTGCTTTAGGTTTTTGTCCTTTTTTTTTTTTTTCCTGCTCAGCTTCCTTATTTCTTTTTTTTATTTGATTTTCTTTCTCCTCAGGCATATATATTTTGTATCTGTGAGGCTCTGCCAGCTTCATTGGGGATAGTCCTAACCTACCTTTGATGTGGGAATATACTGATTGAAGGCCTTATTCATAACTACTCTGCTGGGGGTGGCTTTCCTTTTCCCTAGGTGAGCTGGAAGAGGCAGATCCCTTTCCACTTCAAGTTTGGCATCAGAGTTCCATTTTGGCTCTCTTTCCGCTATGGACCTCCATTCATATGCTTCCATTTACCATCCACACAGCTCATTTATAAAATTAAATTAAAGTAGTAAACAAAACACTAGATACTCCTCCTAAAGCTCCATCTATAAATATCTCCCCTGCCTACTCATGCTGTCTGATTAAGGGGAAGTAAGCAGTTATTTAAAGAACCTAAAATGGTTCAGATTCCATCAAGATAGGCAGGTTTTTAAAATGGGGGCATTTCATTTAGCTTCCTGTTTCATAGATAAAAAGCTCAACTGTCTCAAACTTCACATTGAGAAAGTTGAATTAAAAAACCAAATCGAAACATTTTTCATTCTGAAATATTTTCTTTTCCATCCAAAATGAATTAACGTAACCTACACAAAGTGGTTTTTGAAATATTTGCACCTTATAGAAAAATGTGCGTCTGTTCCTCTTTGGAAGTAACTCAAAATCTTTTTATTTTCTCAGACTAGATAAGAGATACTGTGGTTCTGTCTTCTGGTTCCTTAGGACGATGACTCCAGTGGTAATCCATATTGTGACTGGATACTCTGTTGTCAAAGTGCCTCAGGTTTTAGTTCGTGACACAAGCAGTCTGGCCTGTGTTACAGGATAAGGGTCAGCAAATAAAGTGTGGCTTTTAACTAATACGTCCCTGTATGAAGCCACCAGTGCCCGCAAAGCTGTCCTGTGCTGCACAGTGGAAGTAGTGTGGCACTGTCTGACTTCATCAGCCCTTAAAGGTTGGACCAGGTGATCCTTGAGATCTCTTCCAACCTGGGATTCTATGATTCATCCGAATGGATCCTCAGAGCAGGCAGTGCCAAGAAAAGGCATGAAGTTGGTTGCAGTGCCTTACCTCTAGTGAGGTAGTGCATAAAAAGTCACAGGTCTTGGCAGTGCAGGAGAACTCTTTGCATGGGAGACAGCTCTGGTCAGAGCATTACAGCTTTGCATGTGTACTTCTGGGACTCCTCTGGCTTATCCCTGCTTTTCCTCTACAAACTTCTGTGCTGTGTATAGTGAAGAAATGGTTTTACTGACTTTGAAGGCTTTCATAGTCATTTAGGTGACTGAAATCAAACGTGTCACAATCTATAGATGTGTGCCCAGCTGTAAAAATAAGCCACACAAATTGCACCAGTATGCACATAATGTGTGCATACATTAAATATTTTGGTTTGTAATTGCTATTTGATATTATCTGAGAGTATCCTAAGAGAATGCTCATCACAGGTGGAAATGTAGCAACCTTGAGAGTATTTGCATTGAGCAGGTGAAAAGCATATGGTTCTGACTTTGCTGCTTAGATTTGAAATTTGATTTTTTGAATACTTATCTTACAGTATATATATCAGTCTTTGGAAGTTCAGCTTGCTTTGCATGAAACATATTGCAATCATCTTCTGAATTCCATTTTACAACCTTAGTGTTGCATTTATGACATTTTTTGAGCTAATGGGTACGTATTAGTGGTACATGTATGCATGTTCTTCTAAATAGCACAGACTCGTGGGATAGAAGGTAGCTTGGCAGAAAGTGCAGCTTTAGTTAGCAATAGGGAGTGGAGGACACATGATGTTAATTGCACTGGTCATTCATTCACATTGCCTTATAGATCTCTGGTTGCCTCTGCTGGGCATTGTTCTCCCTTGTATCTGTCTTTTACAGCTTCCAAAAGCTCAGCTTTTGTGAACGTTTTCTTTTTCCTAGGCAAGGTTGGAATTGTATCCAGTGTGTACACTGCTGGAGGGGATGACCTTGGCTAACAGTAGGTACAGGCGTTAATGACAAGCTGCCTGAAGAACCTAGTAAACTTGCCAGTTCCTAGAAGAAACATTGTAGCCAGGGCAACTGAAATGATATGTATGACATGGGAGATAAGGGGCATGCTTGCCAGGATGTGTGATCTCAGGGCTGGCTTTTCAGATTTTACCCTGTGGAAAGCCCGGCTAAATGCTTCCTGCTGTGTATTTATGAAGTTACTAGTTCCAGAGACCTTTGTATGTGCTTCTTGGGATGTACTGAGTGTATTTCCTAATGAAAAAAAAAGACATATGTTGCTTTTCTACATTGTTCCCATACTTTGTGGCCTAATGCCAAACCTGAGCTCCACTGGAAAATTGTTTTATCTTTCGAGTATCCTTGTCTGCATTGGCTCTTGGGAGCCTTCCTATGGAAAGGAAAGCATAAAGAGGCGCAAGGGTCCACTTGGACTTCAGACTAATGATAAACAGTGTCCAACTACATTAGCAAATTACAGATGAAGTAGAAATTCTGTCAGCAGGGAAAAAAGGGGACGGCGTCCAGGTATTTTGTCAAACTGGAAGGAAGGACAGGCGGAGGAGCTGACAGTGATTTCTGGCAGAGCTCTTGCAGGCGGTGTGTTCCTTACCCCCTCGCAGGGCTGTCCCGCTGCCCGGCACAGAAGCGGCGCCGCCCCGCCCGTGGTGCGGGGGGTGGTGGCCGGGCCACGAGCAGGCTGGGTCCCGCCGCCGCGCCATGTGACAGCCCGGCGGGGATAATAAGCGGCAGCGATGAGCCGCTCCGGGCTTCTCCGGAGTGTCAGCCGCAGGGACATACAGCAGCAGTAGCAGAGAGAGAAAGGGCAGGGGAGAGAGGGAAGGAAGGTCACCACAGGTCAGCACCTACCTGAGAGTTTCAGCTTCTGCTCTCAGCAACTCATCGGTATTCGCTGCCCGTCACCTTGGAAAAAGAAAAAAAGAAAGAAAAAGACAGTGCTACTTACAACCCATCAGCAAGTAAAATCAATTTAAAACGTAGTAGAAGCCACAGCAGCTGAAGCTGATCCCCAGGTAGCATGAATAGCATGAACCAGATAGATACAAACATGCAGTACACCTACAACTATGAAGAAGATGAGTACATGACCCAAGAAGAAGAATGGGACAGGGACCTGCTCCTGGACCCAGCATGGGAGAAACAGCAAAGGAAGGTCTGGAAGTGATTTGTGTCTTGTATGTGGCTCTGTGGGGAATGACGTCCTTTCTTACTGCCATGCTGCATCTGGAGTTGCCAGGGCTGTGCAGTAGGGGCTTCTAGTTTTGTAAGAGAATATATTTTGCATTATATAAAGTATTTGTATGATGTATGCGTGCTATGCCATATTTTGAGGAAATTCACTTTTTGAATTCTTAAGCTAAACCTATGTAAGGTGAAACTAATTTATGAGAGTCATAAGTTTCTTTTTGAATTGCACTGGAAGTATTCTGTCAGTAACTCTATATGTTGATGTTTCAGTGATTTTTAACTTTAATTCCTGGGTCTTCCACTCAGAAAGAAAACTCTGAAATGATGTCTGTGCTTGATTGCTTTTCAAAAGCAGTACATGGCAATTATAAACAGGGACATGAAGGAGATTGTTCACAACTAGTGTGCTAAAAGTTTTACAGTATTCTTGGGAACACACTGAGAAATCACTTCTGAAATCATGATCTTGCAAGTAAGCTTTATTAGAATTTGCTCTTAATTCTGACTAAATGGTCACACTAGAATAGGAAAACTGTATTTCATTATTAGGTTCCCACATGCCAATTCACTATCTGGGAAGAAACAGTCTGTAAATTTCTTGCAATATACCATTGTAGAAGAAATGCTTCTTGCCTTTTAGATTTAAGAAAACTATTGCACAAGCAAGTACTGCCCAAAATCTTTTTTGAACATAGTCAGAGATTATAATCCCATCAGTAGTTTTGTCAGTGGTTTGGTACTTCAGTAATATTTGCAGTATCTAATTTCAGAACACCAAATTTTAAGCAGCATATGGAAAAAGAGAAATATTGTAAAGGATTTATTACTTCCTGATGCAAAAGGTGATGCTGAAGGCACAGCTGACAGATCTGGGATTAAAAGGTTATCTGATGGTTACAAGAATGAAAAAAATGAAGAGGAGGACTCAGAGAAACAGTGCCCTAGACAAGAAGGTTGAATGTACTTTTTGCAAGCAGCTGGCTTAGTAGAAGTTGCCAACTTATGACAGTCTGGCCCGCTGTTACTGTCACAGCTTCTATAAAAGCAGTACTATAAAAGTATAGCTATAAAAATAAGAGCTGTTAGAATTGTTGGGGCCACTGGGTTTGCTTTCCATTAAGACTGGTAGAGACAGTATTTTCCTCTCAGTTTTTACTTATAGCCTTGCCTCTTCTTTAGTTTTAGCTGGTTTTATTCATTTTCTTGCATTTACACTTATTAGGATCCTTCTATAATATAGTGGGAGAAATTCTGGGGGAGGTTGAAATTCACATTTGTTGATCTGCCACCTGCTGCAACTCCTAAGCAATTATTAAGATGTACTCGTCAACACATTTGTTTTAATTTAGATGGTGGACTATTCTTTTATTTTTTATAGTGAAACTGGAAATTATCTTGGTGCTTCAGTGCTTTAGTGATTTGAAACTGCTCAGCCAAAACCAGTCTTGATTACATCTGATTAGGATTCAATTGTCCGGCATTTAGGATAATTCTGTTTTTAAAGTAAAGAAATAATGCACTGGTTACTAGATAGCACTGAGGTGCAGTTTGCCTACAATGCAGATAAAAAAATAAAGCTAATTTGGATTCTCTTTGCAGTAAGTATCTTGACTTTTACAGAGCAGCAGGGAGCAGTTAGTGTAAGAGCCCGTACCAAATGTTTTGTTTCCTTTCCTCCAAACAGACACTGCTTTTTCTGAATGTCAGGTTTCCACATTGATAAATTAAACCAAACTCTGCTTTACTTCCACAGAGCAGGAAGATTGTGGCTTTGCTCCTTTATGTTGCCTTAATTTTAATATTAAGGTGGTACCACTTCCTCATAAAATTAATGAGTGGGGATCCTCATTCCTTGTCCTGGAAAAGAGTTGAATTTATTATTACGTGAAAAATAGGTACACTTGTGATAAAGGGCCTGCTAAACTTTATGAAGTTTCAAGGCTTCTGTATTTTTTCTAAGTGGTGCTAAGAGTTGCAGCAAGTGCTTTCTTTATTTCCTTATTTATGAGGAGAAGATTGCAGATACATGGGCACAGGTCTTTGCTCTAAGTGGTAATGCAATATTGAAAAGTGATCTCAGTGGAGCCCTGGCAGTTGGCAGCATATATTTTCTGTTAGGTAGTCTTGGAACAAACCAAAAATAAATGCCATTGTTTCTATTGTGGGCTGCCTTCTCCAGACTTGCCATTTCAGTGATATGCCTGGTATGAGATCTGTCAACAGATGCTGGTAACACATGATGACGTCCATAGGATTACAATGGACGTGTCGCCTAATTATAACCATGGTTCATAGAGTATTATGGTCTGCTGTAATCCAGGCTCCTTGGTGGTTGCAGATGGCAGATTAAATATGAAGTACACTATGGGAAAGGAGGCTGAGTTTTAGCTTAGCTCTGTCTCCCTGAATGTGAAGAATAATTTAAGTGCTTTAGTTGGAGTTACATTTAGCCTGTGTCAAATCAAGAAATCAAGAAAATACAAGAATCCAACCATTTACTGCATTAGACAGTATTGGTAAAAACTTAGGTTTATATGGCTTGAAATTTCAGACAGCAACTTTAAAGGAAGACCAAATGACAAAAGAAAAGTCGTATTTTGGATGGGCATGCTGGCTTCAGTAAGAACTAATTAGAGAACTAATTACAGCCTTGGTGACTTCTAAACATGTAGATGGGAAGCATGAAATTGGAAACTTCTGAAATCTACTTCTTGACCCAGCACACTTCCACTGGCCGCGTGTGCTTAAACAGCAGTTGAAAGATCGGTGGAAGTGGTCCCTTGTTCTTTCAGCACTACATGGAAATACAAAAGTATATAGGAAACCAAAAAGTCTGGCCAGAGGGGCTGGGATTCTCTTGTTCACTCTGCTCTGCAGCCTTAGGCAAGGCCAGCTCACCTCAGACCTTGGTTTTCCCACCCTTAAAAAGATGACAGCAGTGATAATTGTAACAACGGATAGAAGTGGTTAGTGCTACAGTATGTCAGATTAGTGATTAGCTGTCTTTCTGTCCCTACCCTGATGGACTTGAGCGGAAGTGAAAATCATGCTAGCTCATAGTAGAAGACTTAAAACCTGATTTCTCTTCTTTTGATGATAAATTTATTTCTTAAACTTCAAAAAAAGTTCATCAGTTTCCACAAACCTTTTAAGTTTCATTAAGCCAGTATCTCAATGTGACTAAGAGGAACATAGGAAAATGCAGTGTCCCTTACCTTAAGAAACCAAGTACAAAATGCTACTCAAAATGCAAACACACTATACTGTTTGCAACATGCTTGAACTGCCAACCATACTTAGTGAGCTGTGTGTTAAATGGTACTCTTTCTTATTTGTAATTTTTGCTATAAATACTTCATTTTAGGAGTGTGGGGTTTCTGAGCCTTGACATGAAATGTGGTTTGTTAGTTTTTCAATGAAGTCTTCAGCCTGCAGGATAAAGATCTGAAGTTTGTGATTTCTTCTTCAGGAGAGTTGTATTGTAAAGCACTCAGCTAGCTCCACATATTTCATATGGGTCTTCTCCAGTCATTCGGTCATGTCTGTGACACTTCTGCATTAACACGTGTAAGGAAATGAAAAGAAACATACTTCTTGCCTTACTGATATTATTACAGATGAATGATCTTATTCTAGCTTGCTTTAAGGCCCTGATACCTCTGCTTTGTTAATGCAGAATGGGTTTTAATGTATGTCAATGCAATTTTTTACCATTTTGATGGGGTTTTATACTGGTATAGAACAAACAAGCAGACTCAGAATATTTATTTACCTTCATATTGCACTCTGTGAATGCCAATATACTTGATGACATGGAATGCTGTGACATGAGTGAAGACTTTGGAAAAGTTTTTTTGGGAAAGAAGCTGTGTCTTTCCAGTCTTCAGCAGTACATAGCAGATTACATTTTCAGTGTGACCTATAAGGATTTATCTGCATTACCACCTTTGGTTGGTAACACAACTCCTGCTGTCCTTGCAAATAAGTAAAAAAAAAAAAAAAAACACCAACAAAAAACAGCATTTGGAAACTCCATGCATGTCAAATTCCTTGGAAGAAGCTACTATGACTATGAATTATGGATAAAATCCTTCTTTTTCTAGTGTTGCTGCAACTTCTAAGTTCAGCAAATTCGAGAGGTTCATTGCAGTCTAAAGAAAAGTTGACCTTGTGTTCAGTCTGACTTCAGTGCCTATAAATAGAGGTACAGTCAGTGTCCTGGATTCACTCTGAAGCTTGTGTGGTCTTCTATGGATGGAATCTAAACTGATTTCTTATCAGAAACCTTTTCTTGGAAGAAGTCTACTGGTGAGTGAGAAGACAGATGAAGTAGTGGAAAGCTTTATGCTTCAACCAGGAGGAGAAGGAAAGAAATAACCAAGCCTGAATGAATGAAAAAGAAATGCAAAGCAGAAGAATGCTGGCTGGAGAGGCTGGGTGCTACTAGCAAAATTCAGTACTGTAGAACCACTCCTCATGGATTTACAGGCTCTGAATTGAAATCATTGTCATGGAGAAAGTGCAGGTCTAATGGTAAAGCAGAAACAGGTAGAAAATGGAGAGTATGAGATGGATCCTGCTAGAGATGCCCTCTTCCTGTCCCAGTACTCATGCAGTATTGAAGCATGGAAGGGTCACAAGAAAGCTCAGGGCGTGCAATGAAAGCTGAATAGATTGGTATTTAAAATCCCTATTTTCACAATTTATGTGGAAGTCCAGTGTTGTGGAGTATGTGAACGGTGGAAACCCCTTGTAAACTTGAGGGTTCTTTAGAAGTCCCTCCAACCCAAACCATTGTGTAATTCTGTGAGAATACAGCAATATCTACAGTGTGTCCAGGGCATTCCAGCCTACTTCTTGCCCTTTTACAGAGATTATTTGGAAATAATCAAAGTTGGGAGTTTGGGCGTGCTTTTGAGGGGAGGCAGTGTTTGTGTTAAGCTCCCATAGTACACAGAGAAATCATCCATCTCTTGGGCTTTAATGGGATGAGACTTTTTACCCATGTGGAACATCAGTGAGATTGTTGAGAAGGCACAGAGATTCATCTCAGCAGTGAGGGAGGCAAAAGGTGCACTCCTTTCTAAGGGAATATCAACCTTCTCATTAGTTATTCCCAGTACTGACCTGTTAACAGTTGAATATTTCTTATAAAGGTGGTGGTCCTGGGTTGAGTATATTTAGGACTGATTTCAGGAGGGGATTTAATTTGTTAATAGGAAATTCCTCCAGAGTCAAAAGCAGAATGATAGTCAGTGGGAAAATCACGTGCTCTACTGAGACCTACATTGCAGTTCTTTGCCTCCCTTCCCCTTTATGCACAGAATTAGGATGACATAGGTGCCTTGGGAATTACATAGCCTGAAATGCAGGATTTTCTCTTACTGCTAATAGTTAGAAAAGCAAACAATTTTACCTTTTTAGACTTGATTTTTCTAGTATTAGCCAGAACTGTAGCTGTCTTCTATAGAAGAGCAATGTCTTGCCAAATGATACATGCCCTATAGATGCTGGTGTGCCTTTTGGTAGCATGAAGTTTCAGCAGTCCAAGGCCAAATGTCTCTCCTCCTGGTGCATCAAGAATTTTCAAACAGTGGATGCCAAAACCTCTAGCATTAAGAACACACATATGAAATACGTTATTTCTGTTTGAATCCTGGGCATTCTTTAAGTGACCTTCTCAGTGGTAGATGGCCCCATATAGGGTCTGACTCAGAACTTGGTAGTTAATGGTCAGACTTCAAGGGTTTTTTTCTGCCACATTATGTCTTTATTTTTCAGCAAATACTACAACTGTCCTAAACATTAGACACTGATACAATAGAAGGGCATGGAGTTGCTGTTTCTCTCAACCCATGGAGAGTTGCCATGAGGGTAGAGGGACTCTGTCTAGAAATATGGGATGTGTTTATGGCTTGTTCTGTACAATTGGCCTCTTAGAGATTAGTGCTTTTTAAAATAGTAACATGTTAAATTCCTCTTGCTGATGTTACTTGCATGGAATGGTGCTTGAGAGAAGCATGCTGAAAAGATAGTGGAACAATCATATTTTGTCAGTGTACTTCATATTCTGTCTTGGAAGCTGTCAATAAGGTGTGCAGCTAAAGAGAGCTCTAAATGCTGTGGTTCTGGTGTATGAAGGAAAATTCAAATAAAGGTATTATGAAATTCACTTAAGTAGAAATGTTTATGGAGGTAATTTTTCTTTTAAATGGGAAGGTTTTCTTTATACTGTGAGAAATCAATATGTTACTCAATATTATATTTTTTGCCTAAACTCAGATGGCCCTCTGAACTCTGACCCATTTCAGGCTCTGTGTGCTTTTGTTAGTGTCATCAAATGGATAATTCCTACAGTCCCGATTCAGCTGCTGATTGCTATTGAAATATCTGCCAGCAATAGAACTGGGTGGTTATGAAAAGAAAAAAGGACCATTTTATAATGAGAAGCAAAGACTACCTCCTACCTGCACTCACAGTACACACCATAGCTTCCCCTGAAATTCATGTAGTAAAATGTCTGCAGATACACTGATCCAATTAGTAAGACAATAAGGACTGGAAGAAAGTATGGGTCTAAGTGGGTTTCCATAAGCTCCAACCAAGGTGCTTAAAATCTAGGGAAAAGCAGTGTGTTAAGCAGTGGACTTTGCTATAATTACTGTTTGGGGTAGGAGGTCTGCATCTTGCTGTGAATCTGTGTTTGGGTCATGAGAGCTGGAGAGGAGTGGGAGGTGTTTGCTTGGAGGAGCTGAGTGTCTTCAGCTATGAGACTGCAATGAACAGGGAATCTGTGCTTATCCAGTTTGTAGCCCTGTGCAAGCAAAGCTGAGCTGTGGTGTATTTTGTAAACTAATGAATCGTAATAAGAAAATACCATAATTACATCATCAATTTCCAAAGTAAACTAAGACAGCTCTGCAAGCTGAATTTTGCTCTTTGCCAGTGGAATAACGCAGTTCAAGATCTTCCACCAAACCCCTTCCATCCTCTTACAAGCAAGACAGAAGTTGTTTCATCATTATAATTGAAAAAATTGGATACCAAGTGTGTAATATAAATTTAATAACTGTTGTAAATTCTGAATCATTTAATGATGTTTAGTTTGGATAGTAATTTCTGTATTGCACTGTACAGTTCTACTGAATTAATTTCAGTGTGACTGAGCATTAGGATTTTCTTTAGTTGTGAATGATGGAGGTTGAAGTTAGGTGGTCTTTAAGTCCGTATTCTATGATTCTGTGATAATGGTAGTATTTTAGAAGTTGTACTGCAGAGGCTGCAGAGCCTGCAGAGCCTGCTTACAGAAGTATGCACTGGATTTTATCTGGATTGCAGAGGGACATGATGCAGGAAGAAACATGTCAGTGAAGTAGAATTAGGTGGAAATTTGTGTTGCTTAGCTTTCTCCCAAGTCAAAAGACATCCCTCCCACATGTTATTTTATATCCTCACAAGCATACAAATATAAAAGTGCTTACACAGTTGGCAAAGTTGAGTTGTTTTGGATAGCTTTACTGCCAAGCATATTTTCTTCTGAGCTCTAATTGTCAGGATAAACAATGTGTGAATGTGGTTGTATTCCTTTACTGTGAGCAGTGAAAGTTGCTGCCCCTGAACGTGTCTTTTATGGCTATGCGTCCTTTACTCTCAGCTGATACCAGAAGGAGAATGCATTCACATCAAGCACTCCATTTCCTCCTAAATTAAATTTCATTCCTAGTAGTTTAGGGTGATTTTAAGTTCTTCAGCATCTGAAGAACATCATTCCATGAAATGCTGTGAAGAGGATGCATGACTTTTTTTCTTACAATTTCACTGATTTTGTTGGTTTTAAATATGCCTCGTGTCGAGAGACTTGGTGTGTAAAGCTGATCATAACTATACAGGTGCTATACAGTGCTCCTTTTCTACCTGATAAAATTAGGCAGGTATTTAAAGATACAAGTTACCTCTTTCCACATCATCTAAGTAGCAAACACAATGCTGTGATCACTCTCTGTGGCTGTTTCTGTACATATTCTGTGGTTGCTCTTTCTGCTGGCAGTGCAAGTAACTCTTCAATACAGATCAAGGTGGCATGGTTCTAGTAATCTTCAAACTACTGGTATAAAATGATTACAGGCCAGGTGTTACTGCTCTGCAGAAACAGAGCATCTGCAGAGATAGGTGCAGAAGACTTTTGAATGCAGTGTTTATCTTTTTAGGAGAGTGTTCCACTTGAAATGATAGCTGTGGAAATACACTTGATTCTTTAGAAAACCTGTCCAGGGGGAAGCAGAAGCTGACAGTTGTTTGGCTAATGTTTAGTTAGTTTATATACTTGTACCTCAACTTAATATGTGTGCTAACAGGTGAGAATTTATGAATTTATGTCCTAAGTGCAAGAATGGGCACTGCTGTTCCTCAATCTGGTCCTGGATTTCCCTTTTTGAGTTGTAAGGGAGTATCCCTTTATGTCTCCATCTCAAAAATAGTGCTTGTGATACATAAGTGCTGACTTTACAGATGAAAGTGCTAAGTATTTACTGTACTTTGTATGGGTAAGATTTTCCCTTCAAATGCTTCCTCCCAACTGTTCTTTGCTGTCAGAATCCTTCAACTTGAAGTCTGATGCTCATTCTTATTTCTTTTTGAAACCGGTGGGAAAATCAGTCCAGCCATCCATTACTTTGATAAACGTTAGAACCTTATTTAGAGCAGATGGCATCTACTCTGAAGATCCCCCTAGAAAAGCCTTGCTCACCCCCACTACCATAGCAGGAATCTGCGGAAAGTGACTACCCTAGTCTAAAATTAGTATCTGTGATTATTCCTTAAGTGTCTAAGGAAACACTCATATATTTTATAGGTGTTGAACACCCAGGCATTTCCACTGACGTCAGGAGGAACTTCTGTCTATTTTGCACCTCTGAGAATCAGCCTGCTATTTTGGCACTCACAGAAAGGCCTCGCATCTAGCATTAAGCGGTAGTTTTATTTAACTCCGTTTTATGTTCAGTCTTGGCACCAGTGTAGCTTTTCACTGCTGCACAACTTAAGACATTGCACTCTTTAATATGAAGAAAATTGATACCCAGCTGCATTAATGCAAATGAAAAAAAAAGATACATAAATAATCGTGTGGCTCTGGAGTGTTATTTCACCTAGAGGAGTTTCTTCAGGCTATGGAAAATCTCTATAGGCCAAGCTTATCTCCAGCTGTAATCTGGCGTGTTAGTTCCACCATGTGTTTTCTTTGGTAGAGCAACTGAGTGCCTTTGACTGTACTCCTGGCCATAGACTTCTAGTCCTCTTCATTCACTTCAGTACAGTAGTCTTCTGCTATATACAGGGTCATTGAAGAAAGTTGAAGCAACCCTCACTGTTCCTACCAGTTTGTAATGCAGTTTGCATTGCAACCCCACAAGCTGTGCATGTACATATTATATATAATGCGTTTACCATCCATCTGACATTGATACCAAAAGACAAACAAAACACCATACGTGAGGCTGAAGTTGCTTTCTTTTTGTCTATAGCCATTATTTCCATGACCAGGCACAGTCCCAGCATGTTTCCTCTTAAAAATAGATACACTATGAAAAAGAATGGGGTGTTTAATTGACAAAGCAGTTTGCTTATCACACTGTGCTGCCTAAAACATAGGTGTTTATGCTTCCAGCAGTTACACCCATCATTGTTTGTCTACCCATCTATTCTTAGCTAACGACTTGAAAACAGGTTACTTAGTTAAATTTCATATTCCTATATAATCAAGCCATCCAAGGATCCTGAGTAATTATTTGCTTTTTATTTTGGTTTGTGGTTTTTTGTTTTGGTTTTTTTTTTTTTTTGTTTGCTTTTTTTGATATTTGATTTTTTTCTAATGAGGCATTAGCTACAGAGTAACATTTCCTGAACTATTTCAGAGTTAAAATCAACCCAGTATGTTTTAATAGTGTCTTGAGCAGCAGAAGCTACCAAATTCTTATAAAAACAGGTTTTTAAACAAACATGAAATAAAAATTGATTTTTTATCATTAGCTACAATAATAAAGTAATTAACACTGGCAGATTATATGCTTTGTGCACTGAGAATTATTGCATATCACAGAGGCATTTTCTGTTGCATAATTGGGAATTAACACATGAGGTTTTCCTTTCTCCATAAGAATCACAGCTGAATCCTTGGTTTAGATTACAAGTAAAACTAAATTGGGTGATCTTCAAATGTATTAAATAGAAGAGAGCAAAGATGACAGTTTCTGTGCAAATACTGTGAGTTCTGACTGTTGACATTCCTTTCCCATCATTTATCAATGTCTGGGATTTAAAGATGTGTGTTGGTGTATGTGGAATTGAAGAAACTTTCAAAATTTGTTTTAGTTTTTTTTTTTTCAGTTAGAAGACATGCTTTTCTGATTATGGACGTGTTTTAAAGAATGTTAATACATAAGACCATACTTTTATCTCACTGACTGTATTGACTGATTTACAATGGATTTACTTACTCACCTAGCAATGTAGTATATAATTATTGGATAAAGACAGTCTGGTGAAGAAAATCAACAGAGAAAGCAAGGGAAAGACGTTTGGAAATCCAGTTAACTAAATCCTGGATTAGCCTACTTTAATAAATCCCTCTATTTCCAGAGAGCATACCTTTAGTTCCTTCCATACTATAATGTGTGAATGTTTCTTTCATCTCGCCCTAATTAGTACTTGGTTATTTAAATAAGTATCTGCTGAAACAAAAATGTTATCCAGCACTGTCTGGATACAGGAGCACTGTAGAGCACAGCTGGTACAAGAAGGACCTGAGACTGGAGAGTAGAAGATATGATCTCTTTATAAGAAAGCTCATTTGGCGCTGATAGGGTACTGGTAATACATCTTCTTTGTTTAATATATTTGAGAGAAAGACCCAGGCAGTATAAAGGGCATAGATTCCACCTTTAAAGCACGCATGAAGATTTGTCCCTTTCAGATCCAACACAGTATGGGGTATTTTGGCTTACCTATAGTTTGTTTTGAACTCTCCATGGGAAGAGGCAAATTTAAAAGAGATTGGGTTTGTTCCATAATAGCAAAGATGTGGTCAACTGGAAAAGGATATAGGTGAGAGATAAAACCCCTGAAAAATAACTAGTCTCAAATCTTTTATCATTGTTGAAACAGTTTCCTTCAAACCTGTAGGCATTTTTACTGTGAATCCTTTTTGGAAGATGCCTTCTAGTTTGTTGGTGCTCTTGTGAGCTATAAATGTTGATCATGGAAGGTAGTGCTCCGGAATTAGCTCCTTTTGAGCCATGTAGCAAGGAATGGATTTCTTTTGACCTTATAATAGTTCAACTTTTTATGTATATTTTGATTCTATGACATACTAAGTACCTTTTTCTACCCTGTGTTTCTTAGTTTTTCAGTAGTTAGATCCAAAAAAATATGCCTTAAATGTGATTCTTTGTCTCATTAGTGCTTACAGTGAAGCCTACCAAATATCACTTTGCTCAGAAGCGAGCTGGAAAGCACAAGAACGCAAATAGCTCACTGTTCTATTGACTGAGTATGCCTTCAAAAGTATCAGGAGTTGTTCTGATTTTGTTCACATACTTTGTAGAGACTAGGAGAAAGGGAGTACGTGAAAGATGTATATGTGACCATCCATTGGAGTTTCTATCAGGAACTGATGGACTGGGATAGAGCAGCTGATGTCATCTACCTGGACTTTTGCAAAGCATTTGACAGTGTCTCACGTGACATCTCTAAGTTGGAGAGACATCAATTTGATAGGTGGGCCACTCGGTGGATAAAGAACTGTCTGGATGGCCGCATGCAAAAAATTGTAGTCAATGGCTCAATGTACAGTTGGAGACCTGTAACGAGTGGTGTCCCTCAGGGATCAGTGTTGGGCCTGATCTTGTTCAACGTCTTTGTCGATGACATGGACAATGGGATTGAGTGTGCCCTTAGCAAGTTTGCTGATGACACCAAGCTGTGTGGCTTGGTTGATAATGCTGGAGGGAAAGAATACCATCCAGAGGGACCTTGACGTGCTTGTGAGGTGGGCTGATGCCAACCTGATGAAGTTTAACCACTCCAAGTGCGAGGTCCTATACCTGGGTCGGAGCAATCCCAGGCACAACTGTAGGTTGGGCAGAGAAGAGATTCAGAGCAGCCCTGAGGAGAAGGACTTGGGGGTGTTGGTTGATGAGAAAATGAACA
>JASSUY010005389.1:0-73125 GCA_032466535.1 Forpus xanthops | reverse complement strand
CCTGCCCATGGCAGGGGGGTTGGAACTAGATGATGTTAAGGTCCTTTCCAACCCTAACTATTCTATGATTCTATGATTTCAGTTGCCTCTGTGATTTGAACCTCTGTGAATGCTTCTTTGAATCCAGGTACAGGTTATGGCAACCATGGTTCCCTATGCCGCCTCATACCTGTATGATTTACTTCCTGACTATACTGGCCTAACACCCCTGGTGGCTTTTCTCTCATCCTTACAGCAGCAGAGGTGGACTCCACTAAGCAGAGTTTCTGGCAGATTAATCTTTTACTGCATAGATCTTATGAGGGCAGGCTGGGTTACCCAAGATTTGCAGGTTTGGGATCTGTTGTCCCATTGCTGCCATGTCTTTGAATGAAAGCATAAAAACAAGTGAGAAAAACCTTTAAGAAAGATAATATGCTGTAAGGTAATCTAAAATTGTTGCTGTCTGTAAGTACGATCATTGATGGGGTGTTTTGTCATAGATATACACAGGGAGCTCTAATTTCTGTAGGAAATTATTTCATACGAAATAAGGGGTCTGCTCTATTGCTGCATCCTATGCTTGTCACCATAGGGATCTTACTGCATTTTTGAACAGAAGGAATGTTGACTGGCTTTAGGAGGGCAGTAGAGGGTACTTGTAAAGTCACAAATGACAATATAGTGTCTCTGAAAAAATGTTCTTTCCACAAAATCTTCTGAAAATACAACATAGGAATAATAACAGAGTTTTTACATCAAGGTCCTTACAATTAATATGAAAAGTAGCATAAGTAACTGTTACATGATCAGTGCCTTACTTTGAGCTAAAAAAAAAAAAAGATATTTTTCCCATTATCTGTTGCTATGTAGTTTCATTGCTAGGCACTGCGGTCCAAAAATATTTTCTTTGTTTGATATTCTCTGACAAAAATTTAAAATGAATCCTCAGATCCAAAACCATAAGTCTAACAGAAAAACATATGTTTTATGATCTCTACTTCAAGTATTGTGAAGATTGGGGAAAAAAAATAAAAGTAACCTGAAATGTCTGTCAACTCACTATAGTTATGCCATAACACAGTGTATAGCATAACACAGTTAAATTCTCCTATTGTTCCATCTTAAAGTCAGGACTGTACAGGGCTTATTCTCACCTGCTTGCACTCAGAAATTCATTCTGAGCAAGGACAAAATAATGCAACAGACTCGGGTACCTCTTTTTATTTTCACTTTCCTTCCATTTTCTTTTTCTACAGGAACTTCTTTTTTTTTTTTTTCTTGCCAAGCAAAACATACAGTTTCTGGCACTGTATCTCCTGCTGGGGAATGAATGGTGCAACTCATAATCACTAACATTGTGCACAGATGCTCAGAGAGATGATAGAAATGGAAAACTGACCATAAAGCAGCTGCATTTTGGTGTGATTCCCCTAATGCAGGATACTTGGAAGCTTTCTGTTCCCAGTAATTAAACCAGGGTATATTACAAGCAGGCAATGGCTGAAATGGCTATCAGTTATCTTCAAAAAGGCATGGACATGAAGAATATTTTATTCTGCAGGTTTGATTTTTCTTTCTGTCTCCTATCTGTGGAATCACTTTTATTTATTAAAAAAAAAAACCTAAGCTGGTAGAATTATCTTCCTCTATAGCCTTTGTCTTTTGCAGTTCCATTTTTAAGGTGTTTTGTAGTTGTGCTTGAGTGCAAGTGTTGGCCAGAAATGTGCAATTGGGGTAAACTTCCATTTGAAGTTACTAGGATTTTAGTCTGTGAGACCATATAGGATCAAACAACATAGTAGAATAATCTTGCTTGATGTTTGGTGTTAAGCAGTTCCGATATATATAGTGTATATATACATATATATATAAATATAGTGTATTCTAGGAATTTTCTTAGCAAATCTGCTAAGAAATCAGATAAGCAAATCATAGTTATTCCGTGCAGCCAGAAAATCTGGCATTGCACTAAAATTCCTATACAAGTAAACAGAAAGTATACTTACCTCACTTTGGTTTTTCTCTTTCAAGGACCTATGCCAATATATTGTCACATCATGCCCAGAGTGTTGCTGGAACATCAGTGTGTGTCATGGGGACCAAGACAACTTAACAGGTGTGCTGGGGAGAATGTTATGAAAATGTTTTATTTAAAGGATGATTTCATGAGAGGAGAAATGAGACTATCAACTTAAGCATTTAACATTCTTGTAGATTTTAATGTTTGAGGCGATAATTAGGACCTGAAAGTCTTATTGTAGAAGAAGCCAAGTCTTATTGAAAAGTGTGTGTGTGCATGTCTATACGCAAACCTTATATATAGGCACACATATATTCTGCTGCCTGTGTCAGTAAGGTTAACAGTGTTCACCCGTGCAGTATTGTTTTAGAGGAGTCTGTAACTGAATAGCTAATGAGAACTAGGGAGAAAAAAGCAGCTACTTGTCTTTTTGCTTTTAAATGGCCATGCTAATGTTTTGTCCACAGAACTTTCAAATACACTTTTTTTCACCTTCAAATCTGGAATAGCATCTCTGAAAGATAGTATTTCAAGCAAGAGTAAGTGCAAGATTTTTATTTCTCCTTTACGTTGAAAGCACATTTCAAAGCCTTGACAGTGTAGTTGCTATATGTACTAGTGCATGTCTAGATAAGCTGCCGGTTGCTACCACAGGAATGTTAAAGGAGGTGACTGTGCAGCTCAAGGTCTTCACTCTGTTCATTCCCCTTTCATAATGGAGATCAGAATATCTAATGATGGATAACCTTGAAAATTCGGCTAGGTTAGAGTATTTAATATGTAAAGTTTGAAACTTAATCTATTTAATTGCTGTATTTCTAATAGGCTTTGGGACCTCAGTGGTTACCTGTGTCCACTCCTCACTCACGGATACTTGAACTCACCCAAGCTCCTGCTCTTCTCCTACCTGACCAGTGAATCACAAGCAGTTGTGGCCAGCTCTTGAAGCCCAGTTCCTAATATTCTCAGCAGAGTACTGAATCTGCACTAGTTCTGTTCAAAGATTAAACTGCAAGATAAGATCCGATCATTTGAGATCTAAAATGCAACTTTCATCTAGTTTCTTAGACAAAGAAAACATTCTGTTAACTCCAACCAAGCCAAACACAAATGCTCTTAACTCTGGCCAGTTTTTATAATCTGTTTTACTGTCAGGGCCAGGTTTCCAGTGGCTGATCCAAAAAGATAAATGAAACACATGATATGTCTTAAGTCAGCAGGTGTTGCAGCTGCTTTTATAACGCAAATCTAAAGAAAACAAAATGCCTCAGAAAATCACATATGAACCAATTTTTCTGTCGTGAAACTCTGTTTTCAGACTTCGAATAGCCTGTTTTGGAAGACATCACAAAGCATTGCAGAATGTCTTTGACTGACAATTATTTAGAGAAGTTACTGCCCTCATAATGTAATTTTCCAATGTCAGTATATAATTAGGCAGGATGAACAAAGAAGAGTTCCCATTGTGAAATACTGAGAAGCTACTCTGCCCCTCCCAGCTCAATGCTGCTGAATAAATCAAATTTAACTTCTAGTTGTGCAACTTCTGGCTTTCTGAGCTTTGAAGCCTGTACTGAGTGTGCTGCACAACTGGTCCAGCTGACTTCTGCCTTTGATCTTCAAGAATCCCTTGGAAACATTATCTGCATGTTTAAAAATTCTTTTTGTTTTGTCTGGGGCTTTTTCCCCCCATATTTTGTAAAATCTGAACACTGTGCTTGTGAAACATATCACCTTCACAGAGCTGAAAGACACTTTTCAGCAATAGCAGCAGCACAAGCTACTGAAAATTCCATCTTCCTCCACTGATATGTCTCAGACCCAGTGTTCACCTTCTTGGGGGATGTCAGTCTTTGTTACACCAGGTCCTCTTGGAGGATAGGGAATCTTTATGTTTAGATGGTTTTTAAGAGGCTGACCTATCAAGCAGCTATCAGATGCTCTTGTAAAAGACTAATTCCGTGCTGTAGAATCAGTATGCTTCTGCAGGTGAAAATGAAAGCTTCAGCTTGGCAGCACCTTCCAGTTGCTGTTGAACTGTGCCAATTTTGAACTGTGACCTGTGGTGTAAAGCTCTTACATTTCATTGCTTTTATTCTGAGAGGTCAAAATTACCTAGTGCTCACAGATTTATTTTAATGTCCTTAAGAACACTCCTGTTTGCTGTCTATATTTGTAACAGTGTGTAGTGAGTTCCTCAGAAGATACAGGTATTTGCTGTATCTGTATATGATTACATATCTTAGCAGCAGTTTTAGTAATATGGTTTCAGGATGATATTTGGCGATAACCTCTCTCCTGCTAAATTGGTGAGCATGTCAAATACTTCTTTGTAGGAGACAAAAATGTTCCCATAATTGCTCTCTCTGATAGCAAATAAAATTCCTGGGTTTTGTATGAAATAATTTCATTAGAGGAAAAAAAGATCAATTCTGGCTCCAGGTGACAATATGGTATGGAAAAGGAAATGTCTGGAAGATCATTCCTTAAACAGACAGTCACTTTGCCATTGGGTGGTTGGAGGATGCTGGAGAGCACGATGCAAGTTCTTAACACCTTTGAAGACTAGTTCACAAGTGGTAGATGGGAGGCTTGTTTGCTGGTCAGCAGTGGTCCACTGTGTTTATGCTCATCTACAGAGGGAAGGCCAAATAATCAAATAACCACAGAATTCTGCTGCTTTACAAAGCTCTGAGAGCGAGGTTTTTTAACCTCTGTGTTAAGATGTGGCAGTGATGATGGTGGCTAGGCAACCACCCTAAACTAGTTTACAAAAAGCAGCGATCCAGCTATTGGTAGAGCACCAAGTGGAATGACAGTAGGAGCTCTTAAGAGCTGTTTTCATAGTGCCTGTATGTTTTCTGTTGCAATGGGGCTGCTGTTGTTAGTCCCTCAGCTACCTAGTTTTGTACTTACTTGATTGCTGACCTCTTGTACTGTGATGTAGAGCCATTTAGAGATGCAGTCATTCTGTGACTTCAGCTATTTAAAACTTTGTGAATGCTCATCAGGATGATCCTTTTTCTGGTCAGGGGACAGTGATCATACTCTCCAGGTACCTGTGCAGGTCCTCCCTCCCCCTAACCAAAATATTACTTTTAGGGTGAGATGAATCACTGTCTGGAGATGCTTCTCTCTCAGTTGAGGCTGCCTAGATGTCTAGTTTAGATTAGGTGCCTGACTTTTAGACAGCTAAAGATACTGAGATGAATGAAATTCTCTGGACTATTTCCTCTTTGTGCTTGGAGAGTATACCCATGTGCCACAGGCGATCTTGTTCCTGCATGATTGTGATAAATAAGAAACAAGGGACTGATCTTTTTCTTTTGGATAAACCCCAGGTTGAAGTGGAAAAAAAATCCTGTATATATAACCCTTTCTTCTGGAGCAGGCTTCCATTTTTAGTTTCTAAATCTTTGCCTTTGTGTTGGGAAGGCATCACACACTTGCAGCTGCATGGTTAGAGAGATACTGAAAATAGATTGCACAGTACCCTCTGTGTAGCATGCCTGACTGAATTAGTCTTTCGAGGTAAAGTCTCTGTATTTTGTCTAATACTTAGCTTTTTCCTAACTGTTTAAAAAAATTAATAAAGCGAGATACTAATGTTTAGAAGAAATCTCTGTATACTTAGCATTAGCAGGGATATAGCTCAAAGATACATGCCTTGTATGAGTATTGGAATCTACAAATATGCACAATGTATGTAAATTCTGAGCCTAAAATTTAGTTTACAGAGTTCAAGTAACTTGCATCAGAAGTATATATATGCCCTGACTGATGTGCAGGAGCTCTTGTGCTCTTCATCTGCCCTGTTTGCTGGGATGCTCTTGGAAAGAACAAACATTTGCTGCAGCCTCAAAAATAACTTTGAGTTCTGCTTGATCTTTTTTAAATGGAAGGATTTGTTTTATGATTAATCAAATATGATAAAAGATTAAGGGACTGCGTTTATTCTGGGGGGGGATGGGGACAACAGCATAATTAGAGCAGAATTTAACTTAGATCAGTGGTTTGAAAACAAATCCGCCATAATATCGGAGCTTAAAAATAAAATGCACACTGATCAAACTTCAACAAATATGAGAAGCCCTGCAAGTGCACCCCACAGGGTTGCTTTTGCCAAGTGCAGCTTTTGAAGCTCCTTTTTCTCTACAGAAGCACTAGTCTACAATCTTCACTTTGTATATATGTGTGTGAGCACTGCAATACTTGAGTATGTTTTGGTGTGTTCGCTATTTGTGTAACTTCATTCAACTGTTCTGATCCAAAAACATTACTTCAGTGTTTTGAAGTAATATGTGACTCTGATATCAAGGAGACCTGTTAAACTGTTTTATACCTTCATAACTGAGGGAGACTTGGACCCCTCAAGTTAATTGGATAATGCACAGCCATATTAAAATACATGCATATATATGTTTATATATGAAATATTTGCATATCTTACTGTTTTATACCACCAGCCTCATATGAAGTAGCTTGATAAATAAGAATGTAACACTTTGGTTAGAGGCTTCTAATTCATGAGTGGTTATATAATGAAGTCTATGTATACCAAAATGTACTTACAACCACAACTGCCTCAGCAAAACTGCTGCAATTTCTCTAGGGCTTGTTTCTCCATTTAAAAAAAAAAAAAGAAAGCACACACACACACACACACAAACCCCAGCCTTACAAATTGAGAAAGCAGGATCTGGAAAAGAGGAGGATGTCCAAGACAAATGACCCAGTGCTCTTCTAGCTCTGATACTGTTCACTGAAGTCTTGGGTTGCCATCACAGGGAGAGGGATGGTAGAACTCTGGCTGTGCTTAGCTTTATTAGAAATTTTTGAATCCTCAGGGTTAGGCAATTTACCTTAAGAGAGTCAAGAAGGGCAATATCAGATCTGCTCTGCTGTTACTGACTCTTCAGAAACTCAAAGATTGGACTTGCATTTCTCAGAGAGCCTGGAAGGTGTTTGTATGTGTCAAAGAGAAAATAGTTGGCTAGGGGGCTGAGTTCAAGTGGGAAGTTGCACAACGGGGAAGGAACTCCATGTTGTTTTTACAGATTTCCTCATGCCTCACGAGACCACACGTGTCTCTTAGGATGCCTCATAGAGCAGCAGGTATGTTCTCTTGGTCAGGTTATTTAGGGAGTTTTAGAGGTGTTTTGAAAGTCAAATTAATTGTTGCAAGGTCTAAAACCAAATGATCTGAAAAACTTCAGCACAGCCTCCAAATGGTATTGGCATTGTGAACTTTGGAACTACAATGCTGAATATGTTTTGTGAGGAACTACTGGGTATTCCTGCTGAGCTCCTTAGGATTCAGCTGCAGGTGGCAAAGCAAATCAATTAAAGGCCTTAGGTGGGTGGGCTTGTGTCCTATTTGTTGTTTTTGGGTTTTTTAGTTCTCCTTTTCTTATAAGCCTCTTTGGTTTGAATAAAACTTTTTGCTCTGTCCACAGCCTAACTGGATGCTTTTGAGGAGTCTACTGAATTTTGATGTTTGCCAGAAGGAAGGATTTATAGCAGAATTTAGCACTGAAGACTTTTGAAATAAGACATTAAGAACCAACACTTGTGATGATGTGTGCTAGACATTGGCAGTGAATATTTTGGTATTTAGGAATCTGAACCTTCTTGTGTAGCAGTAGTGCCTGTGGGCTACCAGCTGAAAGGGGAATGCTGATGGTGTATAAGAGGCAGTGCTGCAAATTTGTGTTCTCTAAATTTTTGTTGTTTGTCACTGCAGGCTAATGTGTTGTACAAAGATCTGGGCTAACTTCAGAAAAGAGAGTTTGTGCATTGCTAGCAATAGAGCTGCATTAATACCGTGTTGCACTTAGGCTAATTAATCCAGCTAAAACCAGGCCACTCATAATGTCATCATTGTGCTAGTGCCTCAGTGGCACTACAAGCCACCTGTTACAGAGGGACCGTGGCTGCCAAGGGATGTCAAACTGTGAGGCTGCACCAGAGCAGAAGTCACAGGAGTTCTGAAACACTGCTAGATAATGGGCCTTAAGCTGTTAGGAGTAGCTCTGCAGCCTTTATCCCGCTTTCAAACTTGATGTGCCAAAAGCAGCTGGAACGAAGATCTGTTTGATCATCCAGCCATGTACTTGGGAGACAAGATCAACAGCACTGCACCATGTTGCCTGTTCCTCAGTGCTAAGCCCATGATCTTGAAGTCCACAGTGTTAATCTTTCTCAAGGGGCTCCACTCTGAGAATCTGTCTTGGTGGTAAAGTGAGGAAAATAATGGCCAATACCTTGGCACTATATGCCTGCAAAAACATTGGCTTCAGGGGCAGCAGGAGGCAGTGAAAACCTGTAGAACACCTCTTAATTGCTCTTGATTTCTTGATTTATTTTACATCACAATTTTTCTCTTTTTTCCTCCTCAGTGGCAAAATGTCTGTAAATTCTATCATTTCAATCAGCTGTTCATAACAATATATTTCAGAATCGTAGTGAAACTAGGTACAGCAAGGAGTGTGAGGTATAAAAACATTTTAGGTTACAAAGACATTTAAGCACCATTTTTCACTGAATATCTGTGATTTTGAACTAAAGCAGCCCACACACCTGCTTTCATTATCAGAATGGGTGCACAGATGTGGAAGGCTTATCAGTGCTTAAGCAGATCTCATATGTAGCATATTGAGAGAGTCTTGATTTAATGAAAAGTTCATCATGTTCTTAAGAAGGGAAAAAGTGGACTTGGGTCTTCAGTTAGGATATTGTATGTGCTGGAAACTGAAGTAAGAAAACTATAATTGTAGATATTCTTTTTCTGCAGATAGGATTGGCTGCCAGTTTGATGCAGAGGGCTAACAACTATCCTCAAGGTATTCATGGCACAGGTTAAACTGATAGATAAAAGGTGCAAATTCTTTCTTAAGAAATGTAAATCAGATGTTAGGGAGCTGATAATTTTCTAATACAGCTAGTGTATTTGAAGAAAGGTAGGGCTATTCTAGCCTAACTTGCATAGATGTAAAAGCCAGAAGAGATCATTAGGATCCTATCACTGCAGTATAACAAACTATAGTAGTTTACCCAAGCATTTCTTCAGCTAGCCTGGAAGAAGCTAACAATATGGTTTTGGAGACCTAGTTTTCTTTTAACAGACAATCCTCTACATTCTCAAGTGAGGTGTTGCACTGATTAATTTAGCAGATTAATGCTGTAGTTCCTTGATCTGTTTTATCTGGTGTAATTTAATGTGACTGCTGAAAAGGCCATTTCCACTGTCATCCATTTGTTTATTTCTGCTTCTTGTGCCAGATATGTTGTTTTATGTTTCCTGGGTGAAACTGAGGTAGTTTGTTGCCAGATGAATTTCCTAACCTACAGAAACCAACAAATTATTTGATTTTCAGCTTACGCAGTTCTTTGGTTTGGTTCCTCACACAAACAATAGTGCTGATTCAATAGAGACAGTGGGAATTAATGGCCATAATATGGAGGAGGAAGATGGGACTGGCCCCTTTAATCAGCAGCACTGAGCAATGACAGATTAAATGGATTATAGAATTATGGTGTGAAACATAGCAAGCAAGTAGCTAACAGCTGACACTAGACAAATTCAGATGTGCAAAAGGTACTCATGTGGCCAATGAAGATAAAGAATTCTTTGCTATCTGCCACTTTCACTGGGAAAAATTTATTTCTGAAGTAGAGAATTTTGTGACCCTTATAGAGCATGACATGTCTTTTTTGACAGCCTGCAGTGACTTTAGAAATCAGAAGGACTACCAATAGTCTTTCAGAAAGGGTGGATGCTTGCAAATTTAAGCATACGGGACAAGCTGATGACACACAACAGCACCTTGAATCCTCATCCATTCTCTGAAAATCTTCCTATATAGAGAACTGAACTGTTGTGTCAGCAGTTCAAATTCATGTGCCTCCCAGTTCAGTCAAGAAGCATTTTTCCGGGCTTACACCCAACTTTGTTGCTTCCTTACTTTAAACCTTACCCATGTACCAAACCAAAACTGTCTTGTTGGTGTTCTTGGCAGGCTGGTTCAATGCAGGGTTGAATTTATGGGAACCTGTGAGAGGCATTTGCAGAGAGATGTTTCTTTGCAATGTTTCCTTTTGCTATAACAGGAAGCAAGGTGCACGAGTGCTGACAACTGGAAGAGGTCAGATAAAGCCTCCCTTCTTTATTTTAACTCTCGATGCATTTGCTGAACTAGCACTCGATGAGACTGAATTCCTTCTGAAGATCAGTTGGCAGATGACCAACATGTTATCGAAGAGCTCTGATGAATGTTACTTTCATCAAACCTGTTGTTTTCCAGCAGGGTCAAACTTGTATTAATAGCAAAGCTACTAGGTTAATCCTCACATAATAATATGGCTTATACATGTTGTACTGCACTTGCATTGGGCTTGAGGCATAGAAGTGGTGTGACAATGGATGGACTCTGTTCCAAGGACTTTGTTAGTTATGCGTCTGTAACTTTAAATGCCCTGCTGTCTTTTGGGAACCATACTCTGTAGCTTTCTTTAAAAATCTAGCTGTATTCTAAGGGTGAAATTTTGGACTCTGAAGGTGCTATTAAAACATCTTTTGATTTAAGTGAGTCTATGATTTCCCCGAGACTTAGCAAACAATGAAAGTTGCCACAGGCTCAGGTAATTACAGACTTGTTTCAAACTTTTGCTATGATTTAACTTCTGTAAGAGTATACCTTTTATCATCAGCAGTTGCTTGGCATCTTTTCATGCAAATCAGGGACGATACTACTAAGCAACTCTAAATTTTTATTGTCTTTCAAAGGATGACAGATAATACCCTTATGAAACCTGGGTGCTGAGCTCACAGGGCTCTTTGCCAGAACAGCATAGCTATTTTTGTAGCTATCTGTGTTTCTAATGTGACTCAGTATCAGCAACAGCAACTGTAGACTAGATAGACGTGCAGATGCATGCTTTCTGTGTTGGCACTTTTTTCTTCTTGAGGTCCTTGGAGTCAGTTTAAACATCAAATAAATTTTCATCACTAATGCTCTCATTTGGGTTTAATAGGACCCCTAATGGGTCTCTTTGACAAGTGTGCTTAGATAGTCTTGGATTTCACTAAACAAGGTAGCTTTCCAATTTATTTATTTAGAATTGGTACCTTCAAGCACAAATGCACAGAAAAGTAGGATCTTTTTACCAGAAACTGAAGAATAAACCCCCTGCTATGTATTTATGCGCAGTGATGTGTGATAAAACAAAATGATCACCTTTAGATGCCCTGAAAGCAAGTAGTAAAGAATGCATGCTCAGGTGGGCTGCTTCTGTGAGAAAGGTAAGACAAAGTTTGCATGCTGTTTGACATTCAGGCTTGGAGAGAGAGAATTATTTTGATATTGTTACTCTGAGGCCATGGTGGCAGGTTACAGCACGCTGTGATTTGGCTTCTAGTTCCCTTTTCTCCTGGTCTACCTGGGAGTTATTATTTCTGTGATGAAGGACCTATTCCAGTAGCATGAGAAGATCCCAGCTGCTTTGCATGTTGAAAATAACCAGTTAAATGACTAGTATGTAGTTAAAAAAAATTGCTGGGATTGAGAGGATAGCTATCGAGACCCTTGGCCTAAAAGTATGCTTACAGGTCAGTGCATGCACTGAAGGAGTGACTAAACTGGTTTTACAAAATGGGTTGCTAACCAGGGTGTGAATCCACTTTACTGGCAGAAAGACTGCAAGTTTATTATTTGGGTAAAATGGGCCCAGTGATGGAGTCCTGAAGCTGTATTTTCTTGGGAATTGTTATAGGACAAAATTGAATCTGAATCCAGAAAACATTTATGTCTGGAGACTGGAATGTATTGAGACATAGGGAAATATATATATATATAAATAGTTTTAGCTTCATCTTTCCTAGAATTTATGATTGGATATTTTTCAACTGATTCTGGAGAAGAGGTTAAGGTGCAAACACCCAAACTGTGTTCAGCTTGAGGAATTTGACTTGTGCTCATACCTAATATTTCTTCTCCACCTCATCTTCTACAGACTGGTTCCAGTTGAATGGAATTGCTGACAACTGACTATTGCTAGTGTCTCTAGACAAACTACTTACGTGCTATTAAAAATGAACAAAATACTTAGAGCACTTGCAAGTACTTAATGTGCGTGGTATGCAAGCAACAGATTATTCTGTTGCCAAAGATTTTGGTGCTGAATGCTGTTATGAATTGATTTAGATGTGACTGTTCAAGTTGAACAGTGTATTGTGGTATGTTCTGGTTAGGCTAGGTAGCCAGTCTTGAAAATCTTTTTTAAGTGAGTACTATGGACTTGAAGAATGACTTCACTTCCCCATTTATTTTACTTTTGAAGTTATTGGTGGAAACAGTAATGCAGTATTTTCTTGGAAGAACTTATGTGTATTCTGAAATCTGTTACTCTAATCAAACAGCAGTTTGGGACTGGTGTGCTTGCAGCAAAACTCAATTTGCGTTTCTTCTGTTGTGCCAGATAGTGTCCAGGACTTCTAGAAGGAGTTAAATTGTCAGCAGAAATGTTGGTAAGTAGCTGTGTGTCAGTTGTTTGTGCTGTGGCATAACAATGTGTCCTGACCTCACCAGAGTTTAACTCTTGACAATGGAGGGGGTTTGTCACCGGGATCAAGTGCGGAGACATCCTGGAGCTTACCTAAGTGTCTCTCTAACTGCACAACTGCCACCAGCAAAATGTCCTCTGCTTTCAGATTCAAACTGATCCTCTTTCCTTAATTGAAAATTCATATTTCTAATTATATGTCATATCTAGGCCCATGTAATGGAAAAGTGCTATTACAGACATGATAATTAAAAGAGCCTACCTATTAATAGAGAGCAGAAACTGACTGTTGAGGAAAGTAATTAAACCCCTGTGGAAATTATTAATATATATTAAATATTTATTTTTAAGAGATCCCTGTTGTTCTCTTTTGCCTCCTTAATTCCTTAAAATAAATTACTCATAAATGTTCATATTACTTTTAGTATGAGAAATGCATGGGCAAGAACTTCCTACCTTACAAGTGGCCTGAAGTTCAGCATGTCTTGTGTGACTTTATGGGCACCTCCTGTATACGTGTGAATTTTGGAAAGCTCTCCATGTAGGTAAGTACTGAACTGTAAGCCACCAACAGCTAGAAAAATCTTAAACCCTGAAAATCAGATCCAAACACATCCTTGAAGGTAGAGGAATGGAGGTTCTGTGGGCACATGCCCAGTGGGGCTCTCCTACTCAGCTTCTGCTTGAGTGTTATGAAGTACAATTCTGCTTCTGCTGGCGAACTACCCCACTGAGCATGCAGAATTGCTAGGGGTATTCTCAGTTTACTAGAATTCATAAGCCTCTGAAGTATGTTTTATCTAGACTAAATACATCTGGTTGTGCCAAGACAGGCAGAGCCGCTTCAGTTCGCTAGGGGAGGACTAATGATTTCAGCTGTCATGGTTTCAAGCTAGAATTATAATCTTTGTCAGGCACAAAATGAGTAGATTGTATTGCTTGCATTTTTGGAGAGAGAGAGAAAGGAAGTCAGTAGATTCCTATCCAAGAATAAGTAATTGTTAAATTGCTGGCCAGGTTCCTTTATTGCATGTAAAAATTGTGGAACTTGTGGTCCCCTGAAGGAGAGGTGAGCCAAGGCAGCCTGGGCCTCAGCCACTCCTTTTAAACACTCTCTGAATCTTGGAAGCATGTTCCTCAGAGCAAGCGTAGATAGAAGTAGTAAACCAAGATGACCAGGAGGCCAGAGTAAAGAGTCAGTCACTCATTTTAAACTCTCAGGTAGTAGATAACATGAGATTTCACAGGTCCTGCGTGGGACTTCTGACAAGGGCCTGCAGTCACACCACAAGGGGAAATGATTTTAGCTGACAAGGGTAGATTTAAATTAGACATTAGGAGAAAGTTCTTTACGAGGAGGGTGGTGAGGCACTGGCAAAGGTTGCTCAGAGAAGCTGTGGCTGCCCATCCCTGGCAGCGTTTAAGGACAGGTTGGATGGGGCTTTGCGCAACCTAGTCTAGTAGAAGGTGTCCCTGCCCATGGCAGGGGGGTTGGAGCTACATGACCTTCAGGTTCCTTTCAACCCAAACTATTTGATACTATGACCATGAGTAACTTTTGTCATTTGTAGATTGTTCCCAAAAGGAAGAAACATCTTTCCATGGAGAACATAAGAATGTAAGAATCTGTGGGTCATATCAGTTGTCCAGCAAGTCCAGCATTCCGTGTCTGGTAGCAGAAAGCAATGCTGTTTAGGGAGAACATGTGAACCCGGCTACTTTCTGATACCCATTTCTCTTGCATTTCATCAACATCTGGAACTGTAATATTAGGCTGCAATCCTTTCTAGACCTTTCAGTATTTTTAGACTTGTTGACCAGAACCTTTTTTTTTAATACATACTGTGTGGGAGTTTTCTTTTTTGTGTGTTCTCTTTTTTCTTAAAAATCAAACCAAAAAAAGCCACGCAACTTCACTCCCTCCCCCAAATAGACCAGCCAACCAAAAAAAGAAAACAAAAACAAACCAACACACACCCCCCCCCCCCCAAGAAAAGAAACAAAACAGAAGAATTGTTAGCCTTTGAAGAATATTTGTCCTACAACTGTCCTGACTTCAGGACCACGGTAATGCATTTTTCAAAATCCCTGTTAGAACACATCAGTTTGGAGTACAGTCATAGAATCATAGAATAGTTGGGGTTGGAAAGGACCCTGAGATCATCTAGTTCCAACCTCCCTGCCATGGGCAGGGACACCTCCCACTAAACCATGTCACCCAAGGCTATATCCAACCCGGCCTTGAACACTGCCAGCAGTGGAGCATTCACAAGTTCCCTGGGCAACACATTCCAGTGCCTCACCACCCTCACAATAAAGGATTTCTTCCTCAGATCCAATCTAAACTTCCCCTATTGAAGTTTGAACCCATTACCCCTTGTCCTCTCACTACAGTCTCTAATGAAGAGTCCCTCCCCAGCATCTCTATAGGCCCCCTTCAGATATTAGAAGGCTGCTATGAGGTTTTCTCACAGCCTTCTCTTCTTCAGGTTGAACAGCCCCAACTTTTTCAGCCTGTCTTCATACAGGAGGTGCTCCAGTCCCCTGATCATCCTTGTAGCCCTCCTCTGGATTTGTTTCAACAGTTCCATGTCCTTTTTATGTAGAGAACACCAAAACTGCTCACAATACTCCACGTGAGTTCTCACAAGAGCAGAGTAGAGGGGCAGGATCACCTCCTTCTACCTGCTGGTCACACTCCTTTTGATGCAGACCAGGTTACGTTTTGCTATGTGTGCTACAAGCGCACACTGCCGGCTCATGTTCATTCTCTCATCAATCAACACCCCCAAGTCCTTCTCCTCAGGGCTGCTCTGAATCTCTTCTCTGCCCAACCTGTAGCTGTGCCTGCGATTGCTCCAACCTAGTCGAACTCTATTGCAAAAATAAATGTTCTTGAATTTGCATAATTCATCATTGATGATGTGCTTTCTAAATTGATCATTGATCTAAATGAAGCATATGTTTTTTCTGTTCTTTCATTTCAGATGTGGTGCATGCAATCAACAAACTAAGCGCTTATTAATGTACTCACTTCTCCTCCAAACCCCAAGCAAAACCCCAAAATTTATATATCAGAAAACTTGGATGTTTGCCTTAAAGGCAAAAGCAAGTGATGTCCTTGAAGCCATTCTAATACAAATAATAATTAAAAGGGTAAGTCCAAAATTTTGTCCAAAACAACAATGTGCCTGCTACTGAGGAAGAAAGTGCCATGTATATCTATGAGGTGGTCAACTAACGACAGAAATTCCTTCTCCCTACTCCCAGAGCTACTGTGTGCCACTCTTCCACTATACAAAGACAATTTGCTTTTCAAGTAGTAATGAAGAACAATGTTTTAACAGACAAAGGCACTTCTAATGTATTATTGTGCTGTCTTTTGAGTAGCGCTAGATGCTGGGAAAAATGGTAATTCACAGTGTGAATGCTTCTCACCAGTAATGTGGGTAAGAACTGAGCATGTACAATCTATGTTGCATAAGGTACAATGGTGAACATTGTGAGAGGGAGAAAAGCCCAAATTATAGCTCTTGCTGATGGCCAAGAAACTGGCCTTTTGTGTTTAAGATTAAGATTGTATTTAAGACAAAGACAGCCCAAACAAAATCCAAAATATTGTCCTTCAAAGTGTGTGTGTGGCTGAATTTAGTAACAATATGTTCCTTTTTAGTGTTTGCAAATTCATGCAAAAAAAATACATAGCAATACTGCTGAAACACCTGTGTTCCTCTGCTTTCTCTTGTAAACTGATATAAGGCACAGGTGGCTTCTCATTAACTTATTTCACACAAATACAAATATGCTGCAGTTTTTCTTGTTGCAACTATAAAATCCAAGAAACATGATTGCTACTGATTTAATGTAATCAGTGTTGTGAGAGGAACATTCTGAGCCCTTTGTGAATGGCTCTATTCTGAGGGGATTTACACCCCATGTAAATCTGATTTAAATGGAAGAGTGGTGGAATGTGGCTTTCCTATTTAACCTATGCAAAAATCTATATTCTCCCACCTAGGTTTCTCACTGTGTGATGGGATACTCAGCTGGTACATGGGGGGGAGGGGAGGAACACAAGTCCAATAAGGGCAGAGAAAGTAGGTAAGGGACTATCTCAAACAGGCAAGTTATACATTTTGATTCAATATTCTGATATTCTTATCAAGGCTTTCCAGAATGTGACTCTGACTCAAACTGCAAACAATAAGGAGAAAACAGCAAACATGTATCAATGTCTTCAGTGTTCTGCAATGGTGTCCTTTTTTTAAAGGACCAGTATTACAGCAGATATAAAAATCTAAAAGGAAAACAGTAAGTCATCTTAACGTGTAAAAGCAAATGTGGTTTTAGAAATTATTTTAGTACTTTAAAGATGTATTTCTGTTTAAGTTTATTGAACTATAGCCAGATTTATTCAATTAAGATAATACATTTCAAGGTTAACTACCATTTGCTGTTCACTTAGGCAAGCTATTGTACAGTTATGTAAATTTCATGAACAGAGACACGACTTGAGTGTCTTAATTACCAGCAAAAAGTGTCATTTAAATATGAATAAGTGAATAGTTGCCTGTATTTCCTGTTCACATTTTGCTGTCATCTTTAAGACCAAGAGCTAACTAGCCATCTATATTGTGCTTTCGGTTTTTCCTTCTGTCTCTGAAAGGAAAAAGAGGCAAAAAAAAACCCCGCAACAAAACAAAGCCTGTCATACAAATGCATGTAAAGTAGATGATGTGGGAATGTCCTAGTCTTACAGTTGTTATCAGCACAATGAATTTTAATTTACCCAGATCAGAATGAATAGCAGTAAATATGTAGTATTTTTCTGTGGATTTCTCTGCATTTCAACAGGATATGTGTATTTTAATTATACCATCTATAACTTCTGTGTAAGAGCCTTTGGTAGTAACTTTCTGACAAGCCTGCTAAGGGCCTGTTTTGAATGCTTCTATTTTCTGTGCTAAAGCCTATTATGAATTCTTCTCATTTATATACACATAGTCGTGTTTGAAATATTATGTTTTCTTACTAATTTATAGTCAGTCGAAATTAAATGTCATGTAACAAAAAGTTTGGTAGCAATATTCTCTTACTATCTTTATGACTGAATTCCCTGTGAGCCTATCGTATTGATAGTTCGGGATTTTTTCCCCCATTGTTTTGAATTGTTTGTCTCTCCAAAAATGACCTAGAAAGAAATCTGTTGTTAATCACATATCAACGAGGGAGGGATGATTAGTTAATAAAAAACATGCCTTGTTTCTGTGGACCAAATAGCTAACTCTGGTTCTCAGTACATGCAGAGTCTCTTGAAAGACTGTTCCCATCCTTCAGTGATGTAGCTGCAGCTCTCCCTGAGGAATGAGAAGTTCACTATTCACTCTGTGCTTGCATCACCCTTTCCAACATGTTCCCACTGATACATTAAAGGAATTAATTGCTCATAATGATCTCACCATCTGTTAACAGAGGTTCATACCTACAGGCTGGTGGCATGTGGTGGTCCTATTCAGAAATCAATAGGCAATGCTGGGGGAACGCTTTCCCACATTGCCTTCCATTGCACTCTGAAAAGGGGAGGAGAGCCCAGTGTTGGCCATCTGCTCCTTGTCTTTCTGTGCGAGAGACCTTGATGCAGTCCAGCCCAGCTCTGATCTGACTCCAGTCTGATTGGAATGTGGCTGATCTGAGAGCCTCTCAAAGCTGTGAAAGTGAGTCAAAAGGAGATCCCCATTGTCCAGCAAGGCTGAAAGAAAATGATCACTTTAAAATTCATAACTCCCAGGTGCCCGCCATCTATTCATGGGAAAAACTCTCTGAACTTCTCTTCATTAAAAAGAGAGGGAGTCCAGCTAAAAAGAGAGAAAAGGAAGTAGTTTGTGGGAAATGTGCAAGGGATTTCAGGCTAAACAAATGAGGAATTTGGAATTTTTACTCGTATTAAAGGAACCGTGTAAGGAAAGGGAAGCGTTTGTAAAAGCAGGGCCTCTGCATCAAGGGGCCCTTCCCTGGGGTCCTTTAGCAAAATAAAAAGGCCTTTTTTTTTTTCTCATGAGTTTTTCCTCTCTTTTCCTCTTTCTTACCTGTGTGAATGAGGGTAGGAATAGTACATGAATTAGGCTGTCCCTGCTTTATTTGATAAATTAGAATGCATTCAGTCTGCCCTCCTCCCCCTCTCCTGCATGTATTTTATTGTTTAGGCTGCATATAAAGCTAACCTGATAACAAATGTAAACTGAAGCTGAGTATCTTCATGAGGAATTACACTTCTGAGGGGGTGGAAGTGCTGTTCTATCAGTTTGCTGCCTAAACTCTTCCCTGCCCCCATGACTAGTAATCTGAGAATTTGCCATATCACAGGAGGGATTTTGGGTTTCTTCCCCTCCTCCGCTTTCTTCATCCTTTACCTCCTCTGGTTGTGAGGTAGTGCAAATCCTTCCTCATTCCTCAAGTGCATTAGTACTTCCCAATTCTGTGCTTTGTCACGGTGCCTTGGATTTATGCTTATAAAATGTATTTTTCTTCAAATACTGTTTGTAGAGGTGTGAGGAGGACCACAGGGACTCTACATTAGATTTTTAGGCAAGAATTTTGTCCACTCTTCGTCCAGCTTCCTCTGACACAAAGGCCCTTGACTTGCTCCTGGTAATTCCATTTCAGAGCCTATAACTGTAGGCTAACTACTGAATATCTTTCAGAAAAATCCATTTTCAATTCAGTGACTTCCAGGGAGTTCATCTACTGGTAAACTGCATAGATACTTATCTGTGACTTATTTCCAGTCCCGGGTACCCATTTCAAGTCTTATCCTGCCTTTCACTACTGGGGTTAGACATATTTGATGCCTGATAGCATGAAGTAGGCCACACAGTGTGTCTGACTGCATGTGTATTTGGTGTCAGGATGTAGTCACTTATCTCCCATCAAAAGTGTTTGTGTAGTTTTTAGACGTGACACTGACTTGCCTCCCCTGTTTTGTGAGTCTTTTACCTTATGAGGCACCAGTCTCCTTCATTTTCCCCTCTTACATCATTTGGTAAGAATAGCAGTGGTGTTCAGCATCTTTTTTTGTTTTGATTCAAAGCGGTTATGAGCCTTCCCACTGGGATGTTGTTCTGTCCACCCCAGCTTTTCTTTTAGGTATCTTTGAGATGGAGCCGGCTGCCTCTGATCACTTTCTCTTTTTTCTTGTTTATTTAAGAGTGTGGGAGGATTGGTAAGCATTATGCAGGCTCTCTTCTTATCCAGAAATTGCTGAGGAAGTTGTCAGCTATCACCAAACAACTGGGAAGCAATGTCCCAGCAGACAAGAAGTTTTGTCTTGTAATTTCTTGATAACATGATGCTTCTCTAAGTCTCTACTTTCAGTCTTGTTACTTCTCTTTCCTAGTATCATCAGTTTCATTTATGTTGTTTATGGCTCTTCTCTATGCATCTTCAGTGTCACTGCATGTATATTTATCAGGTGGAGCACTCCTCTCAGCATAACTAGTCAGTATTTGAATAGGAATTTCTGAAAACAACAGCAACACCTGACCTTGGTTTGCCTTGTGATGTCGGGGAGGTTACATTGCAATTCACAATCCACTTAAAAACAAAGTAGAAAGGAAAAGACTGACCAAAACTAAATGAAAGAAACAAATAAAAACCCAGACCAAACTCACCAACACAGACTTTCAGACTTCACTTGTTAATTTGACATATTTAGCCTGAATTGTGCCTGCTATTTTATGTCTGGTACTACATTCTTTAATTTGTGACCACTTTCTGTTACTGAATAGCTGCCTTCTTTCTTGAAACTTTAGAGGTATTTGCTTAATATTTTGAACTATTTTTTAAAATAGTCTGTTGTATTTTGTACTGCAATATGTGGTGGTTAATATAGCTATCCAAATGATTACCCTATCTTTTTTTCAGAGCGATGCTTTTTTTGGTGTGTTTGTCTGCATTGAACTTCCTGTTTCCACCTAGTCTCTTACCAAAAATTCATGAGTGGAGTGGATAGTATCAGAGCTAACTGAGCAGAGAACTTCAGTAATCAAAGCAAACCACAAGGTCTTCATTGCAAATAGCTAGAAGTGTTGTGAAACTGAACATATTATTGATTCTTATTATTTCTTTACCTTCAATACCTATGTTAAGTGAGAGCTTCCAGAGCTTTACACAATGTATAAACTGTGCTTGCCCAGTAGAGTTTGTATTCCAAATTACAAGGCAGATGATCAGCATTTGGAAGTGGTATGATGGCACTTACGCAGACCATTCAAATGTATCTCAAGCTACATATGCCAAATCCAGAAAAATTATTGACTGCTTCAGTTCTCTGATGTTGGGTAGAATGACCAAATGTGAAGTTCTGTGTGAATCAGCGCTTGAAAAGTGTTGTATTAAAGAGCTATAGGAGGATTAGCATATTCAAACACTAGTTCTAAAGCTAGGAGAGAGGACCATAGTTTCTGTAGGGAGGAGCTGGACATGAATAATGTGTAATAATGGATGAAAAAGAGGAAGCAAGTGGTTTATGACATCAAGGGCGTGGTTTATGCTAATCTTTTTCTTCAGGAGCAAATACAGTGTACAGGTTATACAACACACTAATACTCAGCTTTATTCATTTCCAGAAGTTGCTTTCCCTCTATTGCACAATTTAAGTTTTCGTAGTAAGATACTTTAAGGAAGATTTCTTAATTTTTTTTTTTTTATGTTTTTGAGTTTTTTAAGATTTTGCAAAGTTTATGGTAGGGTTTTTTGTTGCTTTTAAAAAATTTTTATTTGATTTTTTTTTTTTAAATATATATATATATATATATTTTGCAAATAATAGAATCCTACCAAGGATGGCCAAGGTAAACACTTGAGTCAGCACAATTGAAGGATAGTAGTGCCAAATAGGAAAACAAACATCAAAAAGAAACCATGTACAAACTTAAAGCAAGACCTATCATTGGTGGAATAGTGCAGCAAAATGCGCAGTCACAGCTGAAAATCATGTAGTTATTAAAGGTAAGGCCACATGCTGTTGGTTCTAGTAAGTTAAGTTCACCTCCTCCGTATGTTTGTGTGATTTTGTTTTGGTGGTTTTGTTTCTCGTTGGGTTGTTGGGGTCTTTTCCTTTTTTTTTTTTAAGTATTTTTTTCCAATGTATCAGGGGCTTTTGAGTGCTGCTTTTTTTCATATTAATATTTCATTTAAGAGGCAGAACAATCCTGTGATTGTAACATAAAATTTGAAAAGTGAATGTGCCACACCAGTATTTCAACATAAAATCATATATTTGCAGTTTTCTGATACTGTTTATAGAAGAAGACATGAAAAGAACTCCCAGGAATGTCATTCGCACCTACATCTGAGAAAATGCCATGTGGTGATGTTTTGCTGTTAGTAAACACTGTGCAGGTTGCCTTGGAGAATCCTTGCTGTCTTCTCTGCAGTGTTTGTGAGGTGCCGCACTTTCTCTCTCTCATTTATAGACCAGTACAAGCACTCAGGCACAGTTCTTGAACGTAGAAAGATAGATAAAGATAAGCACTTATGGGGATTTTTCGAGGACACTGAAGTGGTTTAAGTGTTGTCGAATTCCCTTTTACTCCAGACTCTAGCTTGTAAAACCAGCAACACTGCTACCTGAAACTTTAGGCCTCCACCTCAGTGCTCTGAGTATGCTGACCTTTTGTATTAAAGTATTTCAGCTGGGTAGGATGGATAGAGTAGATAGACTGTAGAAGAGTCCATGGTCAGGATACAGGCTAAAGGAATATGATTTGTTGTGTGTGGTGCCTTCCATAACTCCAGAGAAGTGACCAAGTCCACCAATTTTCCCTTTTTGTGATACATTGCCTGTTGCAGTACAAGATATAATAGCTCCAATAAGAGCACTTGAAAGAGGACATACTTGGTGGTTAAGTCTTCTTATTGCTGTGAAATACCTAGGCTGGGCACTTGAATTCGTATATCTACCCAAGGTGAGTTTTCTAATTACCAGACTCTCATGAGACAGGGGCAGGAGGGAAGATCACTGATTAGAATGGCATCTGGACGTGTGATAGCTTCCAACTGACTGCATTTTGCTGAATGAAAAGTGTGAGTTTAGTAAGAAAAATTTGCTCAAGCTCTGTTCCAAGTCAGTTCACAATAAAACTCTGTATACATAACATACAGCTTAAAGTGTGAACAGCAGTCAGGCTTGAGTTCCTTTCCATTCTTCTATTCTTCCTTAGCTAATCACTTTGAATAGCAGAGAGGGGGAAAATGATGAAAATGTGCTGCTCAGCATTTGATATTTCAAAGGCTGTTAACTCAAAACAAATTCCTTCTGGAGCATAAGAAGGCTATTCCATTTCAGCTCTAAATCTCTGCCATGTTCATAGAATCATAGAATACTTAGGGTTGGAAACTGTTGTTCTCATTTTGCTTTGATTTTTATGATGTATCTGAGAGCAGCTGGTACCTTTCTTCTCTTTCCTGCTATTGAAGTGTCAGCACTCAGGTGATGAAGCCTTAGTTTTTTGCTTTAAAATGAAAAAGAAAAAAAATATTTATTTTAATAAATATTTTAAATGTTAAAGCTTTAAATACGTAAAAACCTGTATTAATTAAAATATATTATTAATCATAATAATATTAGAATTATTTACATTATTTTCCTTGGGTTTTGATGTCTGAGGGTGGTGGGTTTTGCATATGTCCTTCATTCTGGATGTATACAGCAAGTGAATCAGTTCTCTACTTCTCTTCAAATTCCTGAATACAGATAAAGCATCTGGTTTCTAGTCTTGCCCTTCTGTCACTCCTTAGCCAGCCTGTGTAACTGTGGAGAAACTTGCAACTAGAACTGTAATGGTTTTGGAGTCTTTTGGACACACTTATTTCCAAACAGTTATTTGCCAGGGTCTGCCTGTGTTCTCCAAAAGAAAAGGTAACAGAAGCTGTGTAAACTTACTCTCAGCATGTTTTGACTCCAAGTGATGCAGGTACCATCTCTTTTTGGGAAGGCTTACCATTGAATAGAGGATATGGTTATCCAACTGGGGCACTTTGCTGTGCATGGAGTATCAGTAGATCCTGTTACTTTTTTTGGAAGTGGGTACTAATATGAAGAAGTAATCAGTGTAAAGCACGAATAAGTCAAGATGGTTGTGAAGTGTTTAGAAAGAGATTATCTGGACTTCATACAGCTTACCTGGTTGAATAGGTTAAAGAAATTGACTAGTTTTATATGGGAAGCATGGACCATGTTGAATAAAGGAGTAGTTTGGAAGGTCTTGTGAGAACTCACATGGAGTACTGTGTGCAGTTTTGGTGTTCTCTACATAAAAAGGACATAGAACTGTTGGAGTAAGTCCAAAGGAAGGCCACGAGGATGATCAGGGGACTGGAGCACCTCCTGTATGAAGACAGGATGAGAAAGTTTGGGCTGTTCAACCTGGAGAAGAGAAGGCTGTGAGCAGCATTTCAATATCTGAAGGGGGCCTATAGGGATGCTGGGGAGGGATTCTTCATTAGGAACTGTAGTGAGAGGACAAGGGGTAATGGGTTCAAACTTAAACAGGGAAAGTTTAGATTGGATCTGAGGAAGAAATCCTTTATTGTGAGGGTGGTGAGGCACTGGAATGTGTTGCCCAGGGAAGTTGTGAATGCTCCACTGCTGGCTGCGTTCAAGGCCGGGTTGGATATAGCCTTGGGTGGCATGATTTAGTGGGAGGTGTCCCTGCCCATGGCAGGGAGGTTGGAACTAGATGATCTCAAGGTCGTTTCCAACCCTAACTATTCTATGATTCTATGAAGTGAGAATATAGTTATGGAAGTGGTGGACAAGAAGGATGTGGCTGATGAGATACAGCTAAAATGTGAGAGTAGGTATGCTTCAGATGCATTAAACACCAAACTTATGCATTACTGTGAAGAATTAAGACTGAGCGTACAATAGAACATTCTGAGCTGATCAGAATTGGGATTAAATGCCTGGGAGGTGCTGTCTCCTGATTGCCTGCAGATCGTTTTCTGCACTCAGGTAGTATGGCAGGATTCATTGTCCAGTTGGGGTTGACTGAAAGCAAAGGCAAAGGAAAGTAGAACTATGCTTATGCTACAATCTTTCAGATATGTTTCCTGGCATGGGCCATTTTCTAATATGTTACATTAATGTGATTGCATCCAGTGATTTTTGGAGATATAAATACTGACAGAAAGCCTTTCTTCTTCATTTTATTGGAAACTAACAAAGCTTTGTAGTAAAGCCTGATAGCAAGGTTACTTCTCTCCTCTGTGTAGAAGAGACACTGCAAATCAAAAGGTAAGTATGTTGTGGCCTGTGAGCAAAATCATCAGAAATTAGTCTATAGTAACTCACTACTTTCTAAACAGGCAAGGTCTTTCACTGAGATTTGTAATACTAAAAGGAAAACAATAATAACTTGGCCTGATGCTTCTGGGTAAAGTGTAAGAAAGCCCCTACTTTAGCTTGTCATAATGAATGCTTTTCTAATTTCTAGTATGATATTTTAGCGTAACAATCATAAAAATGAGATTTGGAAAATCTGTGCAATGCACACTTTTTCCTTAAAAATGTAAGATTAGGTTAATACTTTAGTGGTATGCCCCTTCTATCTTGTGTATGGACTTCCTAAATGTTATAAAAATGATCACAAGCAACAGCCAGCTAGGTATGCAGCAAAAAAAGTTGCATCCTACCTTTCATCGCAGCGAAGGGCTGATTTTTGTAGTATGTTCTGGGGTTCTGTATGTGGGTTATCTTGATCTGGTAGGAGGAGCAACTTCATAAATCAAGGAATATCCTCTTACTAGCTTCCTTTCTAATGATCTCTATTACTCTGTGTGTGTGTGTGTGTGTGTCTATGTGTGCTAATTAGCTGGCAGGACTAAAATGCATTGGAATACTTGAGTCTGCTATATGAAACATAGTTTTAGAAATAGGCTCATTTAGGAGGGAGATCTGAAAAGGTACTTGTAGTAAAACAAGATATTTGCTGGTTGCTAAGTGCATTTCAGTTTTCAGTCATGAAAATCATGGATATGTTGCTCAATGATTCGGAATTTCCTCAAAATGTATGTATTGCTGCTTCAAATGAGCAAACAACACACTCCTCCCCACAGACAAAGATAGAACTTGATATTTCAGGTTTTTTGTTCTCTTTGCTTGAGAAATCATGATTTCAAGGTGTTTCTCAAAGAAATATTCTTTTTCTTTGCAAGAATTTATATATAGTTTTTAATTCTATGTTTACCAGTATGTGCTTAAGTGCTCTGTTTCTCTATTCAGCAGCGACTGTATATTAGTATCAAAAATTTTTAGCATAAAGGCTTGTTTTCTACATTTGTTTTTTGGGGGTTGGGGGTTATCTTTCCTCCTGTATATCTTACACAGGAGGTGAGGAATTATTAAGAAACCTGTTTTAAATTTATTTTTCTAAATTAAATGCTGTCAGGAATTGCTTCTGTTTTCAAAGGTGACAAGGAAATAATCATCAGTGTCTTAGCTGGGATGTGAGTTAACATTTGCACCAGCCATGGATTTTTTTTTCAATTAGCACTCCCTTAGAAAACCCATTCCCCCAGCTTTTGTCAACGTGTTGTAGGAGAAGAAGAGCAAATAGATTGGAAATGCTCTACAGCTCAGGCTCCTGGGAAAATGTAACAGGTGTTACAGCTCAGCTGGGTATGAGCTTTATGAAAAAGACCCTCTCAGACTTTACCCATAGAATTCCCTTTCCTAGCCAGAGCTTCAAGTAGGAAGAAACTAATGACTTCATTACCATCTCAATTCTGGGAAATGCTTGGTCCAGACCTGAATCATTAAAGGAAAGGTATAGCACTCTGCCTGACCTTACAAGATCAAAATGTTATTTAGAGCAATTCCATTAGTCAAGGTTATAAACCTGAAAGAACACACCCTTTTGTATTGGCTTTTAGGCCATAAAATGTGTGTGTATGTCATGAGGAGCAGGGTAGGAGGTGGAGGCTGGGGGTAGAAAAAAAACATATTCTGCACTCATTGTGCAGCACAATTTCCTATGCTTTCTTTGAAAAGCCTCCACTTCCAGCACTTCTTCCCTTCATCCTGTTGTGACACATTTAATGGCTCTTGCCGTTCTCACTTTTCTAGGGGTTTCTAATTGGGGATGATACTGAAGCCAAGAATGATGTCAAAATTTCAAGCCATACAAGGGGAAATAAATTTCTTTAATGCTGTAGTAATTAAAAGCACCTTAAAAAAAAAAGAAAGGAAAAAAAAGGGAAAAATATTTACTGTGTCTTTGCTAGCTTAAAAGGAAAGAGTAAGATAACAGCATCCCATACATAAGACTGACTTTATGGGTTATGTTCCTTTTCTCCATTACTGCTTTTGCAGTTATAAGGAAAAGAAACCTTGATTCATGTAACTATGTTCTTCCTACCTATCTGGAATTTTTTTACATAATGATAATTTTGAATTTGAAACCCTGGCCCAACAATATTTCAGTACTAGTACAACATGTTCATCTTTCTGATATATTTAATGGACTTAGTCAATAAGTTTAAACTTAATGTATTTTTCCACACTAGCTGCTATGAAGTCTTTTCCTGCACAAAAATACCTCCACAGGTAAAGGTGGGCATAAGCTAACATGAAGAAATGCATTATGCCTGCTTTAGGAAAAGATTAACCAAGAGAGGGTAGAGTCATGGCACAGTGTTTTGTAGAATGCTTGAAGCCTCTATGATATATAGATGTTTGCAATGCCTGAATCTTGTTCCCAGAGGGAGACTCAGAATGTCTTGTACACCAAGCCAGTAATGTGACTCAGCCTGGTACTAATGGCCATGTGAAGAATGGCTGGTTTAGTAGACGTGTCTGTGTTGGTATTTCTTCAAAGCCTTTAAAAGGCAACACCTATTCATGCAGTGCAGGATAGTCAGTGGTAGGTTTCATAGCTTAACCTCATCCAGATACATCTCTCTGAGGTTGCTATAGTGGTTACCAATACATTCTGGCCTCTTCCACAAAGTATTCCTGCCTTGTAGAAATCCATTTCTGTAATGAAACTTTTACAATCCATTCCCACAGCTCTTTTGTTTAACTCTCGTTTCTTCAACAGAAGAAATTGGAGGTTGGAAATTATAGTTGAAACTGGCATTTGAGATCAGGTCTCACTGGTTTTGTTTGTGGTTTTTTTTTTGTTGGTTTTTTTTTTTTCCTTTTTTGTTTGTTTGGTTTTGTTTGTTTGTTTGGTTTTGTTTTGTTTTCCTCCCATTAGTACAGCCCAGGATTTGCTTGATTTCTTGGTGCCCTGTGACATTGGTTGCTCATTTTCATCCAGTGATCACCTGGTTTTCCTTGGTTCTCTTCCATGTCCTTTTACAGTGATAAGAAATACATTAGCCCTTAAACGTATGACCTTGCCTTTCATACTATTTAGTTGCATTTCTATTTGATCCTTTTAATCCTCACTGGATCCCATTTAGTCCATGCCAATGATCACATAGGCAAAAGCAACAGGCACCTCTTAGTTCCTACTAGTGGTGTGTATGGCATTTGTGTAGCCTCATCTTTATGCATTCATTAGGCCACAGTTTCTAGGCAGTGAAGTTGGCAAATACAGTACACACTAATGCCGGTTTTGATATAAGGAAATGGGTCTCTGAACATGAGCCTTCTACAAGTCCGAGCAGTACTGTGTTATATAGGTTAGGTTAACCTGGGTATAGGACAGGTATAGTTGCATTAGCAGGATGTTGTTTTCTAAGCTGTTAACTGTTTTAATAATGCATTTTGATACTCAGCATATAGTTCTTTTTAATTTGGCTTTGCTTACAAGCCCCTCTTATTCTTTCTAAGTATGATTCTCTTGGGTTATGGTGGTGGGTGGCAGGCTGTTGTGTTGAGTTCTTGGAGAAGGATGAGAAGGTGCATGAACTAACATCTGTCATCTCCCTGAAATATGCTGATGTGACAGCTTCTTGGACTGAAAATGTACACTTCTGGTAGAAATTTTCTGACAGGAAAAGCAAGGAGTTATGTCACTTAAAACCAGCACAAAAAAAAGCCCCCTCTGGCTGTAGACCTGTGATACTAATTTGGTTTATGAAGAAAGTAGGGTTATTGTGCATAAATGCTGAATGAACTGCATGCTGTTGTTTGCAACCCAGAACAAGGTATATCTTGCTTATTTTAGCCTCTAAACCCTAGAAGTACCCTCAGAAAATCCACACTACAAATATTTGCTGTTTTTTCGCACTGTTAATACAAAATATTCAAGGTGGAAGAGAATTAAGAAATTGCCAAGTACCTTTAACAGGTTCTTAATGAAGAAACTACTTACAGAGCCTTAATTATGGAACATCTATTGACACCTCTGTGCTAGTTGGTACTTCACAGTGTCCTTTATCCAGGCAACTAATGGGACTGTTTCACTTAGCTCTCTTGGTGCCTCTCTGTGGCAGAACAGTTCTTCAGGTAGTTCAAGCCCAGGTGCTGTCATCCATGTATTTTCCAGTGAATCAGTTTTGTGCACCTAAATAAAATGGTCTTCTGGAGATTTGTCATAATTATGTTTTGAATGTATGAAATTTGGACAGCCTTGTTGTGCTGAATCCATTTTGCAGATGATGTACCCTACAGGTAAAGGTGAAATTTTAGGCTTTGTGATGTTGAAGTGAGTTTGCCATGGTGACTCTAGGCCTAATTTGAACAGAAAAGAAGGCTGGCATCAGTAGTTTTCCTGGATGGGTGATTCTTACAGCTGAGGATGATTTTTAAAAGCTCTTAATTCTGACCTGTATTCTAGAAGATGGATTCCTTTGAGAGGATCTTACCAACATTGCATCTTCTAATTAAACAGCACATTATAATCTGTCAGATGCGATTGGGATGTTCACCACCCTTCTGAAGCTGTTTTCTGAGTCCCTTATGGAGTCTGCTCCATGATCCATGAATAGTGCTTAAAGGCTGGCTGCTTTCCTGTCCTGTCACCATGCAAAGCATGGTGAACTGGAATTATTTAGTAATTGCTAGTGACCAGCATGCTTTGCACAAAAGTGATCAACAAGATAGGCTGTTTTGTTAATTGCCATCCTGGGTTTGACTAAACCTGTTGAAGGAACTTCAGATGTTGATATATGTGTTGCTAATTCTCTTGCTCTTGTTTGCAGCTCACATGTTCTTCATGTGGTTTCTCACAAATAGGTGAAAGCAGCATTCCTTATTCTAAATTCTCCTTGTAAAAAAATATTGGTAGAGCATGTCTCAGACCATATTGCTGCTCAAAAGGTCCAGAATATCTGCATAAAAGGTTAGTATTAAAGTGTTTTAAAGGATTTGTTTTGCATTCTAGTACTTGTCTGAAGTCAGTACTCACCTAATAGCTTTTTTCTTCACTTGTGAAAAGATGACAGACTTTTCTTTAGCAGTATACTGTCATGAATATAAAAAAAAAAACAAAAACAGAACAACAACCCACCTCACCCCAAAAGGAGAGTCTAAGTATTGACAGTTGTTTTGGTTTTGGTTTCTTTTTTTTTTTCTAATCAGGAGAAATTTATGTATCTATGTGTAGGATCATTAAAGTAGCCGTTTCCCCTTCACCTGATGATGCTTGCAGTTTGTATTTCCTGACACCAGAAGTTCAATGTATTTAATAAGCAACTTCCTATTGCATTAGCAAATTTCCATCTGGTTGGAAAGGTACCTGATTCTATTACTATATTTATCTTCACGGCTATGATGCAAAACGTAATTTGCTTATAGCTTGGTAAATATGGCTAATGCAATGATATGTACATCATGTTACTCACAGAAAGGTTTTGCTTTGTGCAGGGCATTTCTGTATTTCTGAATGAACAGAGAAAATGAAGAGAGAAGGGATGCTGCTTCTATATGCCTGGTGATATTCCAGAACTTCACAGAGGCTTTAGAAGGAAAAAAAAATGAAGGATAAGAAAAGAAAATCAAATTAGTATCTGAAAATGTCAGTGCTCCTTGTGTTTGTGTGTGAGAGGGAGAGGGATGGTATCTACATTTTGTTTATGAAGAGAATTTGGGAGAGATATCTTCCCTTTGGAAAAACAGAGAATGCATCGGATTGTAGGATGTCTCCCTGAAATGTTACTCTGTTCCAAATTGACAAGAGAATAAAAAACAAACAAACAAACAAACCCCCCCAAAAAATAGAAATCTCTAAGTTAATAGCATTATAAAATTCTGATTTGAAACTTTAGAAAGAGTTGGGGAAGAACTATTGAGTGAAACATTAATAAGACTGGGATTTATCACCTAAGTTTTACCAGTCTCCAAGAAGCCTCAGCTAACAAATAATCTTTGTGAATTCTATTACTAATAGGACAACATGCACAGCATTACTCTGCCCATTTTAGAGGTGCTCTAAGGAAATGTAGATGGCTTTACTGACTTGCCTATTGTCACATGAGAAGTCTGCAAAAGCCAAAGAGATTAAGTCAGGAGTTCAGAGCTGGCTCCCTAAGATGCTTGTAACAAAATCCCTTGTGGGCAGTGCCATATGGAACCATCTCTGCTCCAAAGGACATGCAGACTTGATGTGGAGAGGAGTGAAATGCCTTTCCCAAAGAAAATGGAAAGTCAGTAGCAGAGTTTGGGGTTTTATTTATTTATTTATTTATTTATGTTAAAAAGAAACAAACCAACTCTCCTCCCCCCCAACCAAAAAAAAAAAAAAAGCCAACCCTGGGATATTTGCACTATTCCAATACTTATTCTTCTGGTGGTAAATACATGGTAGCACAGGGTATTGCAGTATAGTAGTCTGGCTGTAGGAGGGTGGGAAGGGTAGGAGGCCTTCCTTGGGAAAGCCATCCCATTGCCTTCTGCTTCTTTTAGCTCTTCCTGTAGGTGATCTTGCTGTTACTGCAGAGCTGCAGGTTGCCCAATACTGACAGAAATGAAACCACTCTGTGGGAGGCAGGCATATTGATTTCTGAACACCATCTCCCCATTTGACAAAGCCAGGAGTCTTGTGTATCTCTTGCCATCTTTCCTACAGTTCTGAATGGCACTCAGATGTATTACCTGTATTGCAAGGTAGTTGTCACATTCCTTATGCCAACATAATACCTTTCTACTCCAAGGTGGTATATGACTGTTTTTAAATGTGATATGTAGGAAACTACAGACTAAGCTATATGAAATCATATTGCCCCTTGCTATCAAGAGATAAAGTGGGGATAACACGTGGCTTTCCCAGCATAGGGGAAGACCACAGAAATGCTGATGAATGATTTGCTATGTTTTGCCACCACAAATTACTTGCATTGATGAGGCATCCTCCAAAAGCAGCATTTGTCTTCCTGAAGATATGTAAGTATATTTACCAGTGAGTACTAATGAAGTGTGCTTGTGAAGGAAATGAAGCCTCAAGTATGTGTAATTATGTCCCCTTCCTTCTATGAAAGCTGCCAAGAGCTTGATAACAGAAGTCTGTCACCTACAACAGCAATAGGGATTTTGTCTGTTATCTGCCATTTGCTCTGTATATTAAGAGCTCTGTAGGAACCCTCTCTGTAAAATGATGGCTGTCAGAAGTGCATCCATGTTGTTTTCAGAAACATGCAAGTTTAAAGATATGAAGTCCTATTGGGTGTGTCATTCCACACTGAACATCTGGCATCAAGCATGTCTAACAATTTCATCTGAAAGCTCTAAATGCATTCCAGAGTCTGTGGTTAACTTCATTCTTAATTCGGGTCTATGCAAGACTATCGTATTCTGATTGCTTAAAACTGGGACTGCAAGAAAAGTGTACGATAGGGTCACTCATCCTTTCTGGAAATTGGATGTCTGTTTTACGAGTCAAGATAAAGCGCTTGGAGCCTAACTTGAAGCAGTAATGTTTGACAGCTTTGATTGGAGTTTCCTTGTTTCATCAGAGGTTTCACAGAATAGCTGAACTCTATACGCTAATGAAATCCTGTAGGATGTCAGGCTGCAACTGTACAACATATTGAGAAAATAAAGAGCTACATGGGAAAGCTCATGATGCTAGATTTCAGAACTTGTCCAAATAGCTACATGTGTCTGCTGCATAACTGATGGTCCGAAAAGAAATCAGTCCCAGAAATGGAGTAATGTTCTTTGACTCTTTGTTAGCAAGTACACGTTATGTCAAGGGTATAGACATGCAGCAAAAATCAATGATCTCTATGAAAGAACTATGCAAATAGTCTGTCTTTCCTGATGAGGGCAGGTTTGTTTTGTTTTTTTGTTTTTGTTTTTTTTTTCCCCTGAGAGAGATGATCCTTCTCTTGCTATTGGGAGAAAGAGGGCGAGACAGCTTTGAAAATCAGACAACCTTAAGCCTGTTGCAGGTTTCAACCATACATAACCCTGTGTGTTCTGCATCAGTGTTTATCTAAGTGTGACTGTGTTCAACTGTCATGTTAAAAAAATTTTGGTCTTTGATGTTTTGTTAAACTGCCACTAAATATATCTTTTGGGTTAGCACCAGTCAAACTGAGCATCTGTTATGTTTGTGGGCAGCTGGCTAGTGCATCTGGGAAAAGCTATCCCTGGATATGGAGAGAGGTGGAGGATGGAATAGTTAACTGCCTGAGGAACAGCTCACTGCCACTGGGGAGGCTGGCCTCTGTCCAAAGCTGTACTGTGGTGGGTGATGGGTTGGGTAAGAAGCCTGGTGGGCACAAAGAGGACAGTATGAAGTGACTGTAATGCTGCCTGCCAGAGCTACTGCAGAAGCATCTGGTTTTAAAGCCAATGGCCTTGCTTTTGGCTAGTGACCATAGTTTCTGCATACATGTGGCCGTGGATTCATTACAGTACATCCAATGTACTCTGCTCTGCTGTATTTGGTGCATGAAATAAAGAATTTATATTTTGCCTGGAATTGGGCACCAACAACTAACAAAGGCTTTATTAATGACCAGGTGGGCAGTGAGCTGCCAGTGCATTTGTCTAGAACTGGCAAGAACTGTCTGAAACAGTTTGGAAGAAACAGGAATTGACAACGAATGGCAGGAAGTGAGTAATTAACTTCCTCCTTCTTTGGCTTGTAATGGTTTAGCAGTTTAGGAACCACAAACTTAATCATTCAGCTGATAAATATTGAATTAATTATAACTGTTTTCTAAGTTATTGTCAAAAATGGATAATAGTTGTTAGCTTTTTAAAATAATTTTTTAAAAATACCTTTTTTAATACTTTTTGGAGGTATTTCTAATATTTGTGTCAGTCTGAGAGAAAGGGATCTTTTGTGTAGAAAAGAAAGCTCATGTTATCCTCATAAACTGAAGCTCAGGTGTGTCAAAATTGGCTATTGGTTTACGGTAGATCCCAACTGTTATGATATTCATTTATTGCTTCTGCCTGCCTGCCTGCCAGACTGCCTCCCCTGGCAATAAGCTGGTCAAACATAAATGCAACAGAGCTGACTTTACATCTGTGTCGTATCCAAGAAAATAAAGGGTCTGCAGATAGAGAGTACAATTGAAAAAAGTCAGTATCTTGAGTGAATTTATGCTGCTTAGTACTGACAGCACAATCTGTATAAATGCAAACTGCATTTCCACATTTTAATATTACAGTCAGAATAAAATAGGCACAGAAAATTATATAATTTCTTGTAAAATTTGCTGCTAGAGTCACTGTATGCAGTAAGAACTAAGCATTATATTCCATCCCACAACAAAGAAGAGTTGGGAGCTTCTTACACACCCTTTTCAATGTGTCAGTAGGGAAAACAAATGGCACTTAAATGTAACTCAGTGTAATTTTTTTTCCATTTTGTTTTTCTATTTATTTGGAGGGAAGCAAGGAAATAGTTTACTTTTTGGTAAACAGAGAGGAGGACTTGTCTTAAGGTCTAGTGAATATGTCTCTGTTTCTTTTAGGATATGTGGTACTTAGATTTCCTCACATCTATCCACCCTCACTTTGAATGAAGTTGTGGGAGTCTCTAACTACACAACCTGTGCTGATGCAGATGAAGGCAAGGCTTGGTCTTGTGCACTTTCTGTATCTTGTTTGATCTCGCTAATTAGAATTGAAACAAGTTTAAAGCCCACCATATGTCCTGGCCTTTATGGGGTGAATTTCACTTTCTGTACTCAAGCATGAAGATGAAGCTTAAAATGCAGGGCTACCATTTGGTGACTCTTGATTTCCTCTTGGGCTTAACTTATAGCTACGTTTACAAGGATTCCTGGTAGTTTCAGGAAATTTCTGTGAGTCATCCTGGTAGTTAGATTTCTTGCTCTGTACTGGGCAGCACAAGAATGAAAAATGGCAATAATTTTATGCAGAATAAAATGGGCAAAATGGTATTTCATAATTGTCCTCCCTCTAGAAACTGGAATCTTTACTCAAATGCAATCCTGAATATTAATGTGAAGTGGAAAATGTCAAGGAAATTCAGTCTATTTCTTGTTATGTATGACCAAGATGCAGTGAATCTTGCATGCTGGTCCAACTGCCAGTTTGCTCCTGATACTAACAGCAAATGCAATGAGAATATTGATTTGTTGCTCTGCAAGGAAACGGGTGGAAAATATATAGGAACCAGCAGCACAGCTAACACAAACTTGGTTGTTCTGGCTGGTGGTAATCTGGTAATCCTTGCTCAGTTTCCTTCCAGTACAATTAATTGTTTTTGTTTGTTTTTGTTATGAGAAAATGTGTTGTGATAACTTCCGTTAGCAGCTCAAAATGTAACACCAACCTCCCTGCTGGCATGACTTCAAGAACAGAGTTGTGCCAGCAGATAATTTGGCCTAGATTATTTTTAAGAAGGTTGTCAGTCTTGTTTTTCTCTATTACATGCTTACTGTGGTAATATCAAATATTTATTCTACTGATTACAGCTTTAACTCTAAATACACTCAGTGAAGTAATGTCTTGACCTGTGTAGTGACAGACGCAGCCCCCCTCATAGAGCTCTTTGAGAACAATCCCTCTTGTGAAAATTATTTAAACCATGCTACCATAAATCTCAAGAACATGAGTTTCTCATGCAAGTGTTCTCCTTTTTGCCCTTGCTAAAATATTTGACGTAACTTCCTCATCACAAACCTGAGAATGAAATCCATGGCTCTCCTCTGTCATGCTCTTTTTCTTTTTATCTCCCCACCTTTTTTTCTCATAATTATGCTCACTCACCTGTATACATACGCACATATGAGAGTGTATGTGCACACATGCAGTCAAATACTCCTTTTGGCTTCAGAAGGGGGAAAGAGGAAACATTAACTTCCCATTAGCTGCAGGGTTCACATGAGGGGTCTATAAAGAAATCTGGCTTTGAGTTACAGAACATGTTGAGAGAAAACCAATAAAACATAGGTGCTTCTTACATCACTCACTAGATCACTGATGTATTTGTGTCCCTATTCCCTTCGCCCTGCTTACAACCTCTTACATCCCCTTGGAACACAGAATCCCCTCCCCTATAGGAAGTCTCATTCATTCATGTTTTGAAGGAATTTCTTAATTCTCTTTTAGCAAGATTACCGCCATCCATGCCCCCTTTCCTTCTCTCTGCCTTTGCCAGAGAGAGAGAGAGGAGCAGGGCCTGCCCAGATGGTTGAGGACCAAAAAGAAGGAACATTTTCTCATGCTTTTAAAAAGACCACTTTCTTTCCTGCCTAATATTTAGCTCCTTCAAATGCAAATGGAGAGGTTTCACTCCAAGGTTAGCATAACAATTATGGGAAAGCTTTAAATCTGAAGCATTTGTTTATACGATGAAAGGAGTCCACAGTCCAAAAGCTCTGAGGCCAGGGCTTTTCAGTAGCTATTTTCTGACTAAGTAGTGAACTGCAAGTCAATTTTAGACCACAAAGAAAACCAATTTATATCAGTGTGTAAGCTAATTTTAGAGGGAGCTCTACATTATAAACGATGGTGTGGGGTTGGTGTGTGGGTTTTTTTTTAAAGTGACTGTTACTGAAATTAACTCATGATTTCCCCCTTCCTCAACTCTTTCCATCTTGCTGCTTAATGAGCCCCCAGATGTCTTGGATGTTAATGACCATTCCCTAGTGCCCTCAGAAGAAGGGACGTGCACAATCTGGGGAATCAGTTTCATTAATACGCAGGTGGGTGGTTGTCCAAAAACATTTACTAATGCTCAGGAGTGAATTCCAGGTGGGCAGAACTTTCAAATTACGTGCTTTCCTATCTTGGTTTCTGTTTCATTTGCTTCCCTTGTTGCTCACTCTGAGTGCAAACTCTTCTTAGTGAACTTCTCATTGGTAAAACACTCAGGAATGAGCAAGCACTTGGTTTATTCTCCCTAAGCTTCCAAGAGAATAGAAAACAGAAAACCCTCAAAAGCATAGCTGGAAGGGCCATTAATAGGCTATCCAGTCCATCTCCCTGTCCTCTGGCAAGATCACCTGTAGCCATGTCTTTCCTAGCAAATGCTTGTCTAACCTGTTGATTGAACCCACAAAAAATTTTACAGCTGTAGAATCTGGCTCCCAAATGATCACCTGACTTCTCTGCTCCTGTGGAAACATACCACATAAAATAAGTAGTTCCCCTGACTGTTAACTAGAATTAATGCAACACTATGTATTTTATATGTGTTGAGTTTGTGAATTGCTTTGAAAACATTGTTTGAACCTGCAGCAAGTGCAGTAAGACTGGTTAGTAGGAGCACAGTGAAGGAAACAAGGGCGAAGCAGCAAATAGGCTGAAGTGAACCACAGTGGGACTTCCCACTGAGAAAAACCTTCAAAGTATGGAATTAGTACTAGGGTAAGAACCTTGTTTTTTTAGTTGGTTTTTTTTTTTTTTTTTGGATGGGGGGGTGAGTGGGTTGTTTTTTTGTTGTTGTTTTGGTTTGATTTTGTGAGGCTATTTCTGTATGGTTCAGTCTCTGGACTTAGTATAATGAATCTGTTGATTCAATAAGCTGGTATGTTGTTTCACACGGGAATGTATATTTGTCTTCCAATACCACTTACAAGTTGGTTGAAAAACTATGATGATGTATTTTAGTGTTGGTAATGGCTGGAACTTGGTATTAGAATAATTGTTACTGGATTAATAACTAGCAGATTGTTGTCCAGAAAATTGTCATATTTCTCAGGTAGCTATAACTGGCATTGTCTGTCCATCCTCTGGAGTTCATTAAGTTTTGGGTAAAAAAACTGACTTTCTCTTCTGATATCCATTATCATAAGATCATGTTAGTATGTGTCAAAGAATGCCTTGACTCTGTAGTAGTAAAGATTCAGCACTGCAGGTAAAGCACTGAAATGAAACTATATCTCTTTAGTTGTTTTAGCACTGGAAATGGTTTGTAATATCTAAGCATATTGAGCATTTGATTGCTCACAATAAGGCATGTGTGATGTAGTATTGCATTTGACATTGTTAGATCTGGCTTAGGCTTTGTTTTGTTTTTTCTTTTTTAATGAGTAAATTGCAGAGCACAGACTGGCATCAGCTCAGCTACTGGCCCCAAAGTTTATCGCTCTGAGAGGAATTACTTGTTTCTTGCAGCCTAGAAGCCCCTGATGTTTACTCTGCCCACAGTGTGAGCTGTCCATATGCAATTGAACTAGAATTTGGAAATAATAAATCTTTGTTAATTCAGTGCCATTCTGAAGCTTTTTTGAAAATACTTTCCTTAAAGTGATTTAAATCCAACGAAAACAGCCAAGCTAAACTAAAAAAAATGAAAAAAATATGCAACCTTATGATAGTATGAGACTCCGAAGCTGTTTTATTATCATCATTGTATAATACATTGCATATAACTTGCACTCCCAAAGACTGATTGGATTAACCAAACAAGCTCTCATGCAGCTAATAATATACATTATACTGCCTAATTTTTAGAAGAGTCGCTGTCTTTTCCCTTGCTTTTCATCCCTTCATGCATTTGCTGGACATCTAAGTTCCTAATATAAATGAGTGAATTTGTAGCTTCTCTAAAGCAAATATTCACCAAGCTGGTTCCTGGTTTGGGTGCTTGGGGTACGTTTGTGATTTAAATGGCAACAGAAGTTCTACAAGAAGTGTACTGAGGTCTTAGACACTTAAACTCTATTAAGACTGCTTATCCCAATAGTTGCTGTAGGTATAATCTTCCTTTTTAATGTATTCAATAGCTCTTTCCTGGATCTTCTCTAAGGTTTGCAGATTGTAATGACATATAGGAGTCATTCTAACTTGTCATTGTGGCAATTTCTACTGTGAAGAGTTAATACATTTGCTGGTCTGCTGTGGATCTGGAGGTTATAAAGTTTTGGTAAGTTTTATTTTGATCTGCCCAAAGACAATTTAAAATGCTGGACTCAAACCCCAAAGACCCCACCCTCAAAGCCAGGGGTTGCTAGCCCACTGAGTGTATTTTAAAGAAATACTTACAAAAGCAAAGATACCGTTTTTGTCATTGTAATGCTCAAAGCCTGGTCTTTTAGACTTTTCTTTGTAGCAATGGATAGGTTACACAGCTATTTTTTAACCTCTTAACCTTTTAACCTTCTGAGCTGGAATGTAAGACTGCTACGAAAGCTTTAGCTATGAAAGTGGCTATAAGTAAGCCCATTTGTGCTGCTTTAATCCAGGTTCTGTATGTTAATTCTCTAGTAATGTAATCAAGAAAGTGCTGGCATTCAGAACCAGCAAGTACCTAGTACTCACTTCACCCCCTGACAGTAATGAATGTAAAATGCTGGTGGTTATAGATTGAAATGAAAAACTCCTTCATCTTGGTATGCAAGGGATTTGCAATCACATTTTGATTCTCAGAGTGCTGCTTGATTGGGGATTAATGTGTGGGTAGATTGACCTCTCTTGGAGGAGCGGTTGTTTTTGTACTAACTCTGTGAAAAACAAATTTCAAATAGATGGCCTGTTGCACTTGCAATTCATATTATTGGCCCTTTGGTTTCTCAATAGTAACTCCTGGCCTGAACAATTTGGGGTTTTTCCTTTCTTTCATGTTCTTTTTTTCTTGCAGGGAGGAGGGTGGTTTTTATTATCAACTGAAAGATCAGCTCCCTTTTGTTCCCTTTACTGTCACCAAGTATGACATCCCCTGACTGACTTGGTTTATTTTAAAAATGATAATTGGTATTTTTCAAAGCAAAATGAAGCTGTTGCTGTATTTTCCAACTGAGCTATTTCTACCTGGGAAATAACTCATGATGTATGTACTGAATGTAAAAAAATGTCAAACCAACTTATATCTCTTTACCTGTTTTTGACACATCAACTACCTTTATTTTCTAGTATTGTTTTTTTACTGAGAATATTGCTTGGGCTATATTTTCAAATATTTTCTAAATAGTAAAGTGAACTTTGTATATTGCAATGTTTGCTTGAGAGATAAGAATATGAGCCAAGTTCTTATCTCATCCTGGTTTATTAAAGAAAATTTTAAAAAGACAAAGGTGTTTGGCCCGCTCAGAGGCTTTTTTTGTCTTTATGCTCCCTACTAAGTAACTAAACCAAAAAAAGGGGCAATAAGCTCAGACCTATGTTTTGGCTGCATTCAGAAATTCCACAGCAGACTTCTGAATTTGCACTTCTACAATATTTGGCAAAGTATAAGTATGTTCCAGGAGAGAGCAATCCCAGCTTAATGTTCACCAGCTGAAGATTACAAATGAACTGGGAAATATGTTGTCGTTTCTCATCGACTTGTATCTTCCTGTGAGCTTTGTGGATACTAAGTAGGTGGTGCTAACTATTATACTAACTTTGCCATGCTTTATGTCCTGCTTTTAATTTGTCTTGATTTTAGAGTTACTGATTTTGGAAAACTGTACTTGTAAAGAGATAAGCTTGTTACACTGAAAACCAGATAATGTATATTTAAAGTTACAAGTGGTAATTCTAGTTTTAGTGCTACTTTGTGAAGTGCAAAATGATTTTAATGTGTTTAAGAATCTGGGTCATAAACTGTAACCTAGGAGTGTGAAGAGAAGCTTTCTGTGTCATACTTGTCTTGCAGTAAGGAGGTTTTATCAAACTGATCCATAAGATGTTTTCACAATGTAGTAAACTTTTCTCAAAACCCTGCTGTTGGAGACAAATCCTCTCTGGAATAATGAGAAATTCAAGTTTTATTTGTGACAGACAGTAAATTACAAACATGAGCAGCTATTTCTTCTATATTTTTTGTTTTGCCAGTATAGTGGGAAATTGCTCTGTACTCCCTAATTGGGTGGGTGAAAAAGATAATAGACCTGTGGAAGACTGTAGGATCACATTACCTCCCAAACCAGCAAATACTGTTGTGGTATAATGTTAGTCAGTGCCTATCTTGTTAGCAGATAAATACTGTTTAGGAGTGGTCAATTGCTGTCTGTACTGAAGATGCTCCTAAAACTCTCTCAAAGTCTCTCCAAGAACTCAATTTGTTCTGCCTGTAGTTGTGATATATTGGGTCTCATACAGTAATGTTTGACTTTTCTCAGTCTTTAATGTATTTCTGTAATTATCTGGGATGCCTTTAATTTTTGGCACTTGGTAGTTCTTTTAAGTTAGGACATCTAGTGTTAAAATGCCTTCAACCAATGGGCTAAAAGTCCTGTCTGTAGCAGCTCTGGCATAGTCATTAAAACCATGTGCCACAATATGCCATGACTCCTGGCACAGAAGTTGCTGGATCTGAGTCCCTGAGTGGCACAACAGGTTTATCTTAGCAGAGATAGTGCAAAAAGCTGTGTCTAGAGTACTGTGGTTGTACCAGTCCTTCTGCCTGTTCTATTGCTCCCTGCCAGAGGCAGTTCCCAGGCTGGAAATGGAGGCAAGATGGTGCTTATTTTTGACACTCGTGTGGAATGCAGCTAGATATGAAATAAGGTCTCTGGATTCTATGCCAAGGGCAGCTAGGATCTGATCTGAAAAACTGGTTCCTAAAAATTACTGTTTCCTGTTGCAGGAAGTACTGAGACCAAATTGTCACTTCAGGATGTCTAACCCGCTGCTATCAGTAATCACTTTTGCCCAGTAACCTCAAAGGCTTTAAGAAATGTCAGTTGCAATTTTAGTAGGTAAATATTAGTGCTATTCTAAGGTAAAGTTTTGTTTCTTTTTGTTTTTTGAAACTAATGCATTTTCAGAATGAATGGTGATCACATAACCCCTCTGCATCCTGCCAGTTAGTTAATGCTGCAGAGTATATTAATCCTTCATCAGCTTCTATCTTTTAACATCAGCTTCTTTTAACATGTGCAAAAAGATAGCCCAGTTCCCCCAAATCCTACTGGTTTTGAGATGAAAAAAGCTTAATTGATTTACTCAAATAGCAAAATATATTCCATGAGTAACAGACAAAACAAATTTAAATTGGGAAGATTTCTGTTACAAATTCCATGTTAAATGTTTTTCAAGGATATGGGAAATCTTAGCACACAGAACATTAGCATGACTGATGTCAGTGCATTAAAAAACAAACAAACAGAAAGCCCACAAAACCCCAAACAAAACCAAGTATGAAATTTGTCAAAAGGCAAACATCTACCACTGGAGAGGATTTCTCTTCATTTACTGTAACCCTTTATTGCTGATCTAGCCAAATATATGGCAATATGAAACTTGCCATATTTGAGATGCCCATTAACAAAATATAGAAATGAAATAACAAGCATTAATATTGGTGCAGCAAATACACCTCCTTGCACCATATCTCAAAGTTTTATAATAGGTAATATGAAGAAAGCAACCAGAACCTAAGCTTCCAAAAGTGACTCACCAGCACTTAAAATTGTAAATCTGTAGTGTGAGTGTTTCTTCACTGGGTCCCTTGTTATTGGGCCTTTATGTATGAGGTGGGTGACTAGTGTCATTTCTGTAATCTGTAAATCTGTTTACTCAGAGTTGCACTGCTGTCATTCAAAATGTATCTTATTTTGGCCAGTTTTGTGATGAGAAGTTGTTTCTTATTTTGGATGATGTGTAGGATGGCTATGGAAAAGACCTCTGTAGTGAAGAACAAATATTTGTTTCTCCCTGTGCAGTGTGGATCTCTTATTAATGCTATTAATCTAGCTATTACTGCTATTTGCCTAATGTGAGGCACTATTGCTATTCGTCCTCCATAGTGAAGTTCACTAATAAATGATCTTCCATCAAAGTTGCTGAATGTTTTATATTCCAGAGTAGTCAACACAGCTAGTTCATGAGTGAGTTGTGATAACAGAATGAACGATTGGTGTACTTCTTAAATATTTTTGGTAACTCATGAAAATGGACAATGCAATAATCTTCTTTAAGGACTTCCAAGCACAAAATACAGGTGGTGACATCAGGGAATTGGGCAGTGCAACTAGTAGATTCTCTATGTGTTGATTTCTGTTCTGAGAGAATTTTCACTTTTAATCTTGAAGTCTCAAGTTTATCTCTAAGATTTGTTTTATCTTCCAAAAAATAAATTTTGGGTGAATAAATCGTCATGGCAGGTTTTTAATATTCTGTAACAATATGCTGCTGTTTATTGTTACTTAGAAGAGTATGGTGCTAATGCTAAATTGGCATCTGCTCAGAATGATTGTATAATAAATAGATCAGGGAAGAGTAAGTGAAATAGAGCTAATCGAAGAAATTAACCTTTGCATACCAAGCAAGCTATCCAGGATCACTTTATTTGCTTCAGTTCTTAATTTCTTCAGATTCTGCAATCAAACATCTATTTGTCAAACACTGTGCTGTATTGTTAACCTTCTTTTCTACTCTAATATTCATTTATTTATCTTAAGTATGATTGTTGCTAGTTGTATTTATTTTTTTTTTCAGTGTCTGGCAGACTGATTTCCCCTTTACAGCACCTTTCATTCTGAGGAATTTCAGAACTGATGTCTCTTATTTTGCATCTGGAGTTAAAAGGTAAAAGATTGAGGGACTCTGAGTGACTGAGTTACCATTAGAGGAGGAATTAGTTAGTCTTCAAAGCTATGACTTCTAACAGGAGAGTGGGATGGAATTTTTCTTACTGTAATTTTGCAATATACTGAATGTCATCCACTCTGGTGGGAGAAGTGAATTTCAGTATCTTGGAGTGCAATATTTTTATTTTTACATGTTAACCTTTTGTGAATATTCCCAAATATTTATGTATTAAAAAAACCCACAACCACACCAAGTAAGCAAACAAACAAAAAACCTCACAGAAGTACAACCAACAAAACAAACAAAAAAAAAAAACAACAACAACCCAAACCCTCCTCCCTAAAAAGCTCAAACTAACCCCAAACAGAAAAAAAAGCCTATCATACTTTTTGTGGGAGCTAACATATTTGGGCTCTACTAAATATAAGGGTAAGGTAAGAAAGGAGAGCAATCCTAGCATTTGTGCAACGTGATTCCCGCGGGGGTATTCAAAGTGGTGTAAGGATCTTCCCCTGTTCTCATTTGGTACTGTTACTGTTTTGTAAAGGTGAATCTGGCAGGTTGTCAGCATCCTGAGTGAAAGAGAGCTCCTGGAGACGAGTGGCTTGTTTTGAGAATGGAACTCGGTGAAGGAATTAGTTCTTTTCACTGCAACGTGCTTACAGCTTACATCTCTAAATAGGAACTTCTGTATTTACAAATAAACAACAACCACAAAACCACAAATCAACCCAAAAATGCTGCTACATCATGGTAGGAAGTTTGTTTCCTGGTTTCATCCTGGAGAGGTGTTTTGATGTCTATCTCCTTGCCTCTGCCCTCTTCTCTTCCCCCCACTATTTTTGAAAGCAACCTTTTACTTTCTTAGCCTTTGTCACTGAACTGGGACTTTGGTTTCATCCTGTCAGCAGGTAAAGGGCCTTAAACCCTTCATGGTTTTGTCAGGGTAAAGTGGAGCTGAAAAGCATTACATATGTTCCAAGTTGAGAGGCAGCTCTTTTGCCATGTTCAAGTGGGTGTTTCCCCTCCCCCACTCCTCCTATTAAAGGACTCAGCCGCAATGAAGCTTTAATCAGCTTCATTGATTTAAAGCTGATTTGCACTTGGCTTCAAGGCTAAGGTTTGTAGCACAAGCTGAAGACCTTTAAATCAGAAGTCGAAATGAAAGGCCTTAGGTATATCATATTGTCTGCTGTGCAAAAGAATAGCAGCTTCTGAAGACTGCAAATTAACTGTAAGAAAAAAGCACAAAGCACTGTTTTCTTCTGTGCTAATGTAACCTCAGCTTGCTGAGTTACACAAGCTTTGCTATCAACATTTCTGCTTCATCATGTAAATTAACAGAGTCGGCTGAATATGTTTTAGCTCTGTGATGTTTTCAGCACTCTTATTCTGGTTGGTTTCAGTTGGATTTAACCTAATTGCCAAACTGATTCCCATCAGTAATAACTTTTAACATTTATTTTTCCCAAAGGGAAAAAATTGTCTTGTCTGTTTTCTGCAATTAAGAAGGTGATGAAATATTCAGTGTATGCCTCCACTCTGACTTAAATTCTTTTGTTAACTTTATCAGATAAACTATAAAATATTAACCAGCTTACTGTCTAAGCATGTGTGAGCTGTATACTGTTTATCAGACATTTTAAGGTACTTACAATTTTTAACATTGACTACCTCACGAGAGACTGCATTAGCCTCCACTTTCAAAATCAATGTTTTTGATGGCTCTTGCTGTGCCAGAATGAGTTTCAAATTTCTTTACCGCATGATTAGAACATACAAAGTGTCATTACTACAGGACTTTATTAACATTTAAACAGGTGGAGCAGAAATAATGTCTTTCTTTAATTTGTCCTTTCACGTTATTTTCTGATCATAGTGGGCTATAGTTTAGTGTTCGGTGGAATATTGTAAGCAGTTGCAAGGCTGGAACAGTCTAAGTTATATGTGAATGTTACATGTACCTAATATGTAGAGATAGGTGCAGACTCGAAAACTAGATTAAAACATGTCTATGTTGAGTCTTGTTTGGGGATAATGTTTGCAAATACCTTATTTTTTGCATGTACAAGTCAACTTTTTACAAGTCTGACATATATGCAAAAATATAAGGAGGATAAACTTGGGTTTGTGTCTGTTTGCCATTGTTGTGCTTTGTTATATCTATTAAGAAAGAGAACACAGTTTCCAAAAGATTCTGTCCTCGTCTGTGTGCATGGTTTTGGAACAATTCATGAGCTTACTGCGGTGATAGAAGGATTTCAATGCATTCATTAAAAAGTGACTCTTGCTTTCATTAAAAACATGACTCTGCTTTCTTGTCAGGTCTGTGAAGCGAATGCAAGCCTGAGCCGTGACTGTAAACTCAAAGCGGTATTTAACTTGTTACCTTCTCCATAGAAATCCATATGTTTACTTGCTCTTACCTTTTTATCTTTAAAAGACCCCCAATTTACAAATGTTGCAATCAGAATCTGTGTGCTAATATTGAAAGCCTGGCAAATGATCAGTATTTAAAAGCTGGTGGGCACAGATAGAGTAAAAAGAGTAAAAAAATGGAATGTGAGGAACGCTGTGGGAGTGTTTCACATTGCCTGCTTAGGTATCTGCAGCAGGGAGGCGTAGCATTCCTCACCTACCCTGCACATTTACATGTGGCTGATGGAGCCATATACAGGCCTCTCAGGATTTTTCTTACCTGACAAGTGAAGCTCTGTTTGCCAACGATGTGACTATGAGAGGTCTTTCTGTCCCATCCTTTTCTCCCTGTTCTCCTGCACCGGATTATGTAACACGAAAGGGCTGCAGCCAGGAAGAGTCTGCTTTCTGTCAAGGCTCCCTGCATGTGCAGAGTGCTGTAAGGAGGTTCGTGTTCCCTGGCACAGTGTCTTACTCTTGCTGGAAGCCCTGTACCAGACATAACTGCTCTGTGAGCCGTGCAACTGCATCCGGCTGTCTGATGCTGGAGTGCGGCACTGTGCTGCCAGCCTTGGAGCTGTTGGAGGTAAAGCAGTGAGGTGCACGATGGACATGATAATAGTCTCATATGTAAGGAGTGAAACTAGATAGGTCTGTGTCTAGAATATGCGATGCTGTGGGTATTTCAAAAGCTTTTCATTGCCCGAAATTCGAGACAGCAATTGCATGGGGTCTGAGTGACAAGCATTTCTTTCCAGGCAACCGGTAATATACACTCCATCTCAGACGACATTTGTTTAAGATATGGATACCTGCTAGATTTGGCAAGGTGTTCTGAGGTTGTCCTCCTCTGCAAGTGAATGGCAGTCTATATGCCCTTGTGTTTGATGGCCTGGCACGTATGACCTTTTGGCCCCATGTTGTATGCTAAAAATTAATTTTCTTAATTAAAAAAGTCTGTTTTCACAAACGATGCATTTCTTTGTGAGCAGGCTTTAATAAGCTTGTTTAAGAGAACCTTTTCTGATTGAAATTTTTTGAGCACGTGTGAGGGTAAGGCTTTGAAACTGTCAAAGCATCTCATTTTGACATTTTCAAAACAAAGTTCCAGCTTTAGTTATAGAAACATCATCTCAGTAGAAGTTGAAAAAGAGTTAAAGTGTTCAAAATGAAAATTTGATTATTAGTCAGGATTTTTCTTCATAATTCTGACCTCTGGACTCAAATAACAAGCATTTGTTAATTCTTGAATTTTCCTAGCATAGATTCTTCTAGTGCAGTACCTTGCTTGTGTGAGGTGTAATAAATATCAAACCAGTCGGAATTACGCTGTAAATGTATACATAGGTTATTCTTTCTTTCTTTCTTTTTTTTTTTTTTTTCAGAGCAAATTGCAGAGTTATGCAAGACAACAGAAAACAATAAGGGATAAACTACAATGAGACAAGGCTGCCTCAGAGGAGTAGAGCAGATCACCAAGAAGGTCAAAACTCCTTGAATGGGCTTTGCCAATATCTCAAGTGTTCTTATCTGAAGTTCTTCTGCAAATATCCTAATTAATTTCTTGTGTGATTTGTTTTGCCTTGGTTTTTTGTTTTAGTTTTCTGTTTTACTCTTCAAGTTATCTGTGAGAGTAGCTGCTGTTTGATAGGATGCCGTAAGTTCATTTTTATAAAAGAAAAATATCCCACAGAGACAGCTGTTCCATTTGCAAGATAACTAATGTGATACGAACGTATTAAACTTTGTATTGATTTTTACAAGGCAACAAGCATGTTAATGCAAAGGCATTGGAATAGCAGTTAAAAAATGTGAATTAATTCAGGAGTTCTCTAACATGGTCCAGTGCCAATACATTACCAGAAAAAAATCTTTTTGCTTTCAGACTTAAAGAACCAAATTCTGCAAACAAATGCATATTTAATTAGCCTTGATACCTCCTCTACTGTGTCCTCTGGGAGCAGAGTAACTCATATGTGACAAGTGGCTGGTCTTAAACTTAGCATGTGTTAGACTTCTGTGGAAATGTGGTATAAACTTATTTGGTACAAATTCAGTGATTTCTCTCCTTCAGAAAATGCTTAAAACACTTCTTAAAAAACCCTCACACACTTCGTGGTATCATTAAAAAAAAATGAGGAGGAATAAATAGTCCCAAGAAATTGGATTTTGGTTAGCTGATACATAGGCTGGGTTACTGTTGATTTGGTTTGTGACCTTCAAGGGTGTGTATGTGTCCCTTCATGTGTGTGAAGTTTGCCCCAGCTGTAATGACATCACAACATAAAAATTGAGAAGCTGACTGACTGACTGCTTAGTTTAATGTTACTGCTGCTCTTCAAGAGGGCAATGTGAGATTTTGGTTATGTTTGGTTGCCACCGCCTATAAACTTTTTAGGAAAGGTACAGAAAATGCCTTGCTCTATGGGAGAAAGAAGCTAACATTATTAGGAAAGGTCTCTCATAACTTGGGCATGTCTGTAACTTGTTGTGGCTTTTGACTGCAATGTACAGTGCTCATGTTTAGGATCAGTATTTATAAACCTGTGTCTTTTAGCAATTGTGGCAAACTTTTCCATTAGGATGAAGGAGCTGCAACTGCCAAAGTACAAATTTTAGGACACACTCATCCTCCTTTTGCTACGTTCCTAGGGTAAAGAATCATTTCCTTTATTTTGACATGTACCAAGTGCAAATGAGAGAACTAGATGCTTTAAGCCAGTTCTCAGTGCTTAAACTTAACCTACAGAAGCTTCTTGTTTTCTGCGATCAATGAACAAACAGGTTACATCAGGACACCTGACACAGAATATCTCAAGTTGGAAGGGACCCCTATGGATCGAGTTCTGCTCCCTGCTACTTACAGGACTATCTAAAACTAAATCATATGACTAACAGCATTGTCCAGATGCTCCTTGACAGGCATGTTGCTTTGACCACTTCACTGGGAGGTTGTTCCAGTGACTAACCACCCTCTTGGAGAACCTGCTGCTAAATATCTAATATTAACTTCCCCTGCCACAGCTTTATTCCATTTCCTCATATTATATTGCTCATCACCAGAGAAAAACACTATGATTCTGCTTAGCATTTCTCTCTAGAGCCTGAAGGACTGCACCTTTCCATCCTCCACTCACTGTAGCTAGACTGCAAGGAAAATACCATCCAAGGGCTGGTGGTTGTGTTTGTGAGTATCTCAGTGTAGCCTTCCAGCCTGTGGAAGGCATGTAAAAGAAAGCACTGCCAGACTGAGTTCCTTACTACAATATTGTGTGCACGATCAGACCTAAGTGAAAATTAGGACTTTGCACTTAGTTAAGTAAAATATTGGACTGGGTGCTGGTCTAGTCTCAGCTCATTTTAAGCATGTTGGCATTTGTGACTGAAGTACAAAGTAATTGAATATCACTACCATTGCTCCTTTAGAACCAATTCTAAGATCAAACCATGTGTGTGTGGCAGTTTCCACAGAAATATCTTGTGGTGGCTTTCTGGATTAGTAAAAATGATTGCTTCTTGTTGCTGGTGTGAAATGAACAGGTGAGGTACCATGCTGCTAATGCATTATTGCTCTTAGCACTTAGCCAGATCATGATGACTGAAGTGATGTGTGTCTTAATTGAAGATAGAATAAGTCCTCTCATCATTAAGGATTTGAAACAAAGCCACTGAAGTTAATGAGAGAATTTCCCATTTGCTACAGTGTTAGTTGGCAAAGGGGCGGAATCCTTAACTCTTGCTTCGCAGGCTCCCCCGCCTTCTAACATAGGAATTTGCCTAATAAGAAACTGGTTTTGAATAAGTCATCCATTTTGCAAGTAATGGATATTTTTGGCACTGATGTAGGACATAGAGTAGAAGACCTGTGCAACGGCAAGGCATTCTTTGGCTCTGAGCGCAACAGAACTTGTTCTGTATTAGTCACACATAAGCAGCCCAGTGTACTTCATGCTTATTGATTCACCTTGTTGATAATTGCAGCATGCAGCTAACAACTGAACCTGCTGAAAATTAATCCTTCTATATCGTATCTGGTAGTTACACTCATTGGGTCAATTAAGTTCAAAGGGCACAGAAAAGCAGTTTGATTTTCCTTGTGTTTTTATGATCCTTAATATGTGCAAAATGGTGATAACTCTGTAAAAACTCCAGCTATTTTGTAAGATTTACTTTCTTCACTAAATATCTTCCACTTTCTTGGGTTTTATTTTGCATGGGAATTACATGGGTATGGGAGGGAGAAAGGGAAAAGAACATGAGACCCTTAATTTTATTAATTTCCCTTTTACCAGACTGTTCTGATTCATGCAGCATGCAGAATGCTGTTCATCGCAGCGTTCCTTTTCATTGGAAATACCAGATTAATGCTTTCAAGCTATTTGCTGCAGTCACGCTCTGACAAGTTTTCTTTGGTTTCATAATTTGCTATTTCATTTAGGGAAAAACTCTGCACATTTTTTAAAGAACCAAGAGCCAGACTTTCTCAGGTGTCCTCAAAGCTTCAGTAACCTGATTCAAACTTGAGGCATTCCAGTCACAGCTGCTTAGTCCCACCCACAAACCACAGACTCTTGCCCTGTCAGTTGTGCTGATACAGCTATTAGTAGGGCCATGCACTGTTAATTGGTTCAGTGAGCTGGTTTAAGCAGTCCTCTGAAAGTGAGTGTTTATTTTTAACCCTGATCTGACTTGCCACACATGTCTACAAATCATTTGTCGGTGCAGTGTTTGGCCAATAACCACTACCTTAACATGGGCTGAAACTTCCAGAGCGTGGAACACAATGCAGCTGGATGTCTAAATACTTTCAAAAGATCTGCACCATGATGTATGTCCACCCCTGTATTCTGAAAGAGTGAGAATAGGTCCAAAAGTCTGTGGTTACCAAGCCAAGGTCTACTGAAAACATGATCTGGAGGAAATAATGGTAAATAATATTTACCTACTTCTTTTCTCCTTCAAAGGACTTAACAAGTGAGACTTAAACGACGATTTACAATGTAGTGTTAATAAAATACTATTTCACTTGCATCTCAAATAGGGAAAAAAAGAGAAATTAAGTTATTTGCACACTACTAGAAGGGAGTCTTTAGGGTATTCCTTATATTTTTCTGATGTACCTGTGTAGCAAATATTCCAGCAATCTCTGTTGCCCAACCATGAACGGTGAGTGCCGTTTAGGTGTCCAAGGATATCCAAGCCATCTTCATGGGTCTGTGAAATGCAACACTGGGATGATAAGCATGCTATCAGCAGAGGCAGGTAAAAGCCATATAAGTTACTGTACGACACCTAAAAATAGCACTTTTAATGACATCTAAAAATAGCCTTAGACACCTGTGCATACATAGTTGACTGACACCCTGTGAAAATTATGCTTAGAATAAGAAAGCCCTTTAAATCCCATTAGGCAATTGCAAGGCAAAGCGATTTCTGTCAGGTTGGTACTTCATTCATACTGCTGATCTGTGCCAGAAGGTTTACAAAATGCTCATCTGAGCCATAGCTCCTTGATCTCTGTACCAGGAGCAAACAGGTGGTTCTGGCTTTGTGAAGCTCAAAGTGGAATAGAAAGGGCAGAAAAGATGTGAGTAGAAAGGATGTGAAAGTGAGTGAACAATTAAACCAGGGTTGGAAATGCAGAAATCTCTGCATTTTGAATCTGCTGCTCCACCTGTAAGGTTGGAAGTCCCTAACCTTTTGTAGTGAACACTAAAAAAACCATGGTGTTGCCTGGTATGGCAGTAGTGTTGTCTGGTTCTGAAGCTATACAGAAGTCTGTAGCACATGGCCTATGAATTGAATCTGACACATTCAGGCAGCATCTTGGGTACATTCATGGGGCACACGAACAGTTGGTTCACTCAAGAGGTTTGTTGTACAGGTAGTTGAAAGGTAAGTATATAGTGGTAGTATGTTACCTGGTCAGGTAGGTAGAAACCTTTTTAGGTGTGCTTAGGGATAACTAAGATTCAGTAATCTTAGTAAAATGAAGGTAATTCTGTTGACTTTGTCTGTAAAGCATTGCTCGTTTATTCCTAAACTGCTGAAAAACTTTTTCAGGCCTCATGTTTCTCTCTTTGTAAAATGGGGAAATATTTCTCAGTCTTTACTGTGGTGGAGGAGAAAGGGTTAGTTAGCCAGTGTTTATAGAGAAGGTTGCTTTCTCAGAGGAAAGGAGCCAAATATTTGTGATACTGCAACCTTGTGAAACATGGTCTGTTATGAAGTTCTAGAGATCAAACTTAATTCTAGGGTGATTGTCTTGATTCCCACTCAATCACTGCAATTTATGAATTATTACAGAGATGGTTTGTAGATTTTCAACAGCATTAAGTGAATCTTCATAATGTGCATTACATTTTTCAGTAAGATGCACACAACATTTTAAAGCTCTAAAAATAGCAACTGCTCTTCTGAGATCAAGTTATGCTTGTATGTGAAAGCAAATATGCATGCTGTGTAAACACACAAAAGCTATAAAGGCAGTATGGATACCTTCTAAAACTTGTGTTTTACCAAATTCTGTATGAATGCTTGCAGTACCTGAATATAATAGATGAGTTGGATTTTTTTCTAGACAAACTCTGTTTCCTGGTTATCAGGTCAGCTACTAAGAAGCTTTGATAACTCCCACTGCGAGTCACCACTAGATTGTTCCATGCTGCTTCCAACTCTTTCATTGTTCTATTCTTGTGTAGTATGTTATGGCTTTAATAGCAGGAATTTCTTTGAAGTCTGTATACCTTATACAGAGAAGATAGGAATGAGACACTATTTGTGCATAGTTATTTTTGTTACCAATAACTAGTGAGATTAATGTCTCCTGCGGTGGCTGCTATCTCACTCAGGCCTTGCAAAAGGGGAATGAGAGGAAAGCATGGAATTTGATGAGGAGCGCTACTTTCTGTACTTTAATGGGGGCTGATCTGGCTGATTAGTGGGAGCTGCACTGCTGTTTGCTTGCTTGTGCACTTTCTTTTTCTCAGCAGACACCACTGAATCGTGCAATTCATAATAGATTAGAGGTGAGAAATAGAAACCCTTTGCCTCCAGTTCTCTTAGAATTTGGGAAACTGAATTAAAATTTAATAGAACAGTGATTCCATTCCCTGAGCCCTGACATCATATTTCTATTCTGTTGGTTTGTGGTTTACATTTTTACCTTGAGGCTAATTTCCTCATTAAAAGACAAGACCTTCATAAAGTGCTACAAAAATACTTACTTTTGTATTGAATGCCACTATCACTAACATGATTCAAATATGGTATAGATGACTTTCATATCTAAATAAAATGAGTAAGTAACTGATCCTGTTTATTTTATGTACTCTTTACACAGTTGTGGTCCAAAGAAGGACATGGACAGCTCAGAAAAGGCAGCTTTCCTTTGAGAGAGCATTTGGCTATTCTTAGTTGAGGAATTCCTGCTGATATCGGTATGTCAGCATCTGTTTTGATAACAGTCATCTTGTGCAGTAGAAGCATTGCTGTTTTGTAGGAACCTAAGGCATGCCAGACCCATAACTGTAGCTTAATGGATATTGCAAACTGCTGGAAACCTGAAAGGTTCAAATTCAGTCTAAGGAAAATGTTCTAATGGTGGTAAATTGCTCACCCTTAATTTGCTTCCAGAATGTCAGCTGTAAAACTGTGAAGAAAAGACCAGCAGTCTGAGAGAATGTCTGTATCTAAGGGTGAGAATTATCTTGCTTAAACATTTTATATGGAACTACTCACTGTTTGGGTATTTTGCTGTTGTTTTAAGCGTTTTTCAAAACATTCCCCAGGTGCAGCAGGAAAATGACAAGATGTGGCTTTTGACATAGTGAAAGTACTAAAAGAATGAATAAAAATAAAGGCTAGCTCATGATGGAATGACTGGTGAAATGAAATTTGCCTTGTGGAGAGGATAAAAAGGAAAGGACAAACCCATGTTGTGGCATGTGTTTGTGTGCTGCTCTTTGCTCCCATACCTTGTGTTGCTCACATAGAAGTTTAAGGGGACTAGTGTGGCTTTATCAACACTCTTAACACTGGAAGATTGGCTACTGCCAAGCAGAATGCCTCAAACTGATTGCAGGGCTAACCATTGGAATAGCATTAAAAGTTGAGCTGCTGTTACATGTGTTTTATTGGATCAAAGCCCTTAGATTAAAACATAAAGGCTCCATATGCAAACTAACTCATTTCTAAACCTCTGTGTGAACCCACCTGGACTTCTGGTTCAGAAAAATCTCTAGAAGAGGTCTCATTTTGCTCATGCCTTTGAAAATTCTGTGGAATTTGTTGCTGGTAGAGCCTGAGAGAGCTGGGAATTACCTACGGTCATCTGCAACTTCAACACTTGTGCTAGCAAAGAGGTTGTCATCCATGTTTTGGACCTGTACCTGCAAAGGGAGCAAATCCATGTTCTTTATGTTGTTCATTTCAAATGCAGATTTTACCATTAATTTAATAAGTTTTGTTATGGACATTTGATAACTGTTTCAGTAAAATGCCTCCAGCGCTTCAAAACAAACATTAAGTTTTGGAGAAATTGGAGAAAACAAAACCCCAAAGGGCTGTAATATAAGTCATCCCACTTTTAGAATCTATGAAGTGCTTAGAAACTTTGTATTAGTTGTTTGATAATATCTTTGACACTTGATATTCCTAACAGCAACTCATTAATTAGTTTTGTTTTACTGAACATATTGGAAATATCAGGCCTGACTTAGCCAGGTGGTAGACTGCAGTCTGCCTGATATTGAGTGCTATGGGCTGAAAATGACTACAGAGATTATGCTGTTACCATCATATTACATATTAAATGTCTCTTTTAAATATACCAGATATCACTGTGCAAGCAACACAAGTTTAACAAAGCTACTATGTGTCTCCTAGAATACTGTAGTACAGTAAAAAACTAGGATTGTTTCCTCTGATTTGGTACATACAGTGGACTTAAAATATTCCTAGTCTTCAGTCTGCTGTACAGTGCCTTAATGACACACTATTTTGAAGAGAGAGAAATGCTGTGAATTTTGTGGTACTGCTAATGGATTTGAAGAGGATGCTAATGCATTGTACCAGGAAGTGAATTGAGCTCTCTTGTGTAAAGGGGGATTAGAAAATATAATTATGAAAAAGCAACAGTCACAGGCTTGAAGAAATTTCATTGATGTGTGGCTGCTACAAACAACGTTTCGTTGATGAGAAAGATGACTTTGATGAGTGTATGCTGCTGTAGTAATCTTCTCTGTGAAGTAACGTGGAATGAATTATAGAAATAGCCGTTTTGTGAACTATGAAGGGAAAATTAAATAAAGTCTTATATTGACAAAAACTCATGCAGCTTTTAATTTGAAATAACAGTTGTCTACAGAAAGCTAAGCTTTCACATCAAGAACTACATGATGGCTTTGGGAGAGAAAAATACAGCACCATATAACAGTCAAGCCAAATGAAAACTAGATCCCCCCGCTACACAGACAAAGGCAACTAAGAAATTAAATAATTCATGGTCTCCAGCTGAGTATGGGAGAAGAATCTGAGATTTTTTTGAATATCATTCTCTAGTTCAGAAGAATGAATGGCATGTTGATATGAGTTGTGAATACATTGATTTGGATGTCGTAAGCTAGGTGCCTTGTGTATGAATGCTGTTTCTGAGGACTGATGACCCTAAATAGTAGCTGTTATCATACTTGCTGATTCAGGTACCCATTTTGTTATTCACATTTGGTGTGCTCGTTCCTCTGTGTGGTAGCTGCAGTTCTGGTCATCCACAGAAAAGCATTAAGGCATCTGAACAGTTGTCTCTTGTAACTGAGGTGTTTTGGTATGGGAAGCTTATAAACAAACTTCCAAACTTTGGGAGAGCCCAGAATACCTGAGTCCTCTGTTCTTAACATGGACATGACTCTGTTACTCTCTGTTTGAAATGAGAAGCCATTAGGGTATTGGATGTGCCCACAGCTCTTCCCAGGGGCTTGCAGCAGTAAATAAGACCTCAGCGAATGGCAACTCCCTTTTCCCTGGTAAGAAGAGCTAGTGACCATGGTCCTATGCATGGAGAAGCGTATCCGAGTTGGCACTGGTTACATTTAGCAAAGTAGACAGAAATGCCATGGGTCACAGGCCATGGGATACTTCCAGTTTTGAAGCATCTTTTTACTGCTGAAAGTAGTGCTGTCATGTAGTCCTTTTCTATGGCAAGGACATTTGGCTTCTAAAATTGGTACCTCAGGCGATGTATGGCCCCAAATACTTTCTTAAGGGCAGCAATATTTGACATCTAAATATTAAGCCTCTTTAGCAATAAGACATAAGACACAGAATCTGCCTGCAGAAAAAAAGACATGCTTAAACAGGGGCAGAACTGAAAAAGATAAAATTAACTTGCTGTCCTTACCCTCTCTTTTTCAACATATACCAGTAGATGTGAATTTCGCCAAAATTTTAATAAAGTGCACCTCCATACCAAAATAAAATTCTTAGCTCTTTTTTTTTATTGATATCAAAGTTTTGTCACTTGTAAAATGTACAATGTAAGTGTGAAAGTATGATCTCACTTTTTATTTTTGAAAGCCTGGTACAACCATTCACACCAGGGAACGAGTCCACAGTAATAGTGGCTATTGTTTCAACCACTATAGTGTACACCATTTTCTATGCGATGCAAGTGTCTGGGGGCAGTATTTGAAGTATTTTAAAAATAAAGTATTTAAAAAATACTTTAAATGGGATCTCTGCTGAGTTTGGGAAGTGTATGCTGTTCTTCATTCAGAATGTTTTTGACTTATTCGGATGTTTGAATAACAGTTTGTTCACTGTTCCAAAATTTGGAGAGGGAAAATAATTTTAGACTAGATGAAACAAGTTTTATGCTTGTCAGTTTAATTTTAAAATAGCTGAAATGGTGATGTTTTGAACATGATTCTTTGACTTACAGGAAATAAAACCTTCTATTTAGTTTTCAAGAAATTGTATGTATTTATAAAAAACTAAAAGTGATGCAAAATAAGTTGGTTTTTGATGGCCTTTTTCTTTTTTTTTTTTTTTTTTAGATTTAAACCTTGTGTGTTTTTATTGGCAGGACTGGTACTCACTTGTGTGTAATCTCACTAATAAAGTATAAAAACATGAAAGTTGTTGCAGCTTCCAGCAAAATACGCTGCTCAGAGTTTCCTGTTACATAGCCCTAACTTGCCTGTGGTGTCATTCAGATCACCTTTCCTAAACTTTTGTCCCCGTTTCCCTACCTTTAGACACCAAAACTGCTTTAGAGGCATCAGTGTAGTGTGAGGTAATAGTGACCATTACACATGAAGCAGCTCAACTAAAATATGCAAAGCCTGTTATGTGGTGCAGTGTCTCTTGTTTAAAACTCATATGCCACAGTAAAATACGCTTATTTGTGCTTTTTGAGTTTAAATGACTTAAAAATGTAATCTGAGGCTGGTTATGGGAAATGAACCAAAATTACTGCTGTTATAATATGACTCATTAGTTTCAGAAGGTTGACTTGTTAATATTGGTGTTCAGATTTGGTTACTTGACCAAGCTATTGACTGAAACTTTTGAAGTTCTATATATTGTACTGTTAAAAGCATGAATGAAAGACCTTATTCATGGAAGAAACTGGAGCTGCTTCTGCTCATTCCCAATATTGACTAAACAAAGAAATATTGAGGCATGGATTTCCAAGAGGAGTCCTTAAAGTACATTTGTTCTTGTGGAGATGTGAGCACTTTTGCTACAATATGCAAATAGGTAAATTTTTTTGGGGGGAGGGATGTTGGAAGCAGAAAGATCTCTGTCCTCCTTCACTTCCCATTTTTCTGGCAGACATGGAGGAGAATGTTCTGCATGAAAAAAAAACACACTCCTACAGAAATGAGTAGAATTTTTCATAATGGAGGGAGCATAAATACATACAACCATGTGCTTTCTTCTTCCAGAGTACTTGCTTAATTAAGACTCTATGATTCAGTAATTATAAGGTAATGATAAATTAAGCACATCTATAATAGAACATATTATGTAAGAAAACATAATCTGAAAAACACTCCACTTAAATTCACCCATAATGTTGATATAAAAATCACTTTGTTATGCTGCATTTTTGTCCAAGTCATTCTTTTGTCTGTATCTTTCCTCTGTCTCTCTTTTTCCTATTGTATCATATGTAAGGTATTTGTCTTCATTTCTGAGGCATTTTGGGCTTCTGCCACTTTACTTAACCATCTTTTACTCACTACCAAAATATAACTTTTGCTTTTCTATGGCCTACAGTGTCAGCTTTTACATCTGCCATACTAAAGATTCAATAAATTCCTGTGTTTTCTTCCACACTGTGGTATTCACTAAGAGTTCTTCATAAACATATCCACTGTTGGTCTTCATGCTTTCCTTTTTCATGACGCCCATTAAAAAAAATTGAGCAAACCAACTTTTCAGCTGCTGTTCTGCTGGTGTCCTGACCTTGCCTCTCATATTAACTAGTTATTTGCTGGTTCTTCTCTTTCTCTGTCACTTGGTTTTTGTTTTGTTTATTTAGATTGAAAGTCCTTTGGGCTTTTATTGAAGGCTTTATTTTTTCCTTATTGAGGAATGAAGGGTTGAGGAAGATGGAGGAGGGAGAGAGCTAATAGGACCAAAGATTGGAACTGTAGTTATTTAAAAAAAATTCTTTACTAAATGATGTCTTGTGCGCACTACAGGGCAAAATTATTGACAAAGTGTTTCAAAATGACAGCAGTGCACATAAAACCTTGCACCCCAAATTCTCAAACATAATAGTAATATGAGTGATCAGCAAAATATGTTAATAGGCGTGTGGAGCAGGAATGGGAAGGGAAGCCACATCACTCTATTTGTATTTTTACAATGAATTCTTCCAGTGATGGAAAAGTTGTGATTCTACTTCATCAACAGCTATGAGCTGTCTGTCCATGCCGATGTGCTGAAAAGCATTGATGCACTATTGAAAGAACACTCTACTGCTCATTTAATCAGTGTTGGCTGTGTATTTTACACAGAGCAGATCAAATCTGACTGATTTATCACAGAATTTGGGATAAATATTCCTGTCGATGTAGGCATATTGCCCATTAATGAGAAAGGGAGTTAGACATGTTAGGCATGAGCCTTCTGTTACCTGCTTACAGTAATGCTTCTTCAGAAATAGTTCCACCTATGAAGTCAGGCTATAATTAGGGATTTTGGTTTGGAGGATTAAACTGGTGTAGACCTTCACAGAAATAATAGGTGAGAATGAAGCTCTATGCATAGGTCAAATGGGAAGACTTCCACATGCATTTCAATTTGAATTTATAAACAACTGTTGTAACAGTTTGTCTTCCCTATGCCATTTTTCTCATAAAAACTTACAGATTTTTTTAAGATGTGGGGAAACAATATTAAAGCTATTTTTCTCCATTTAGTTTTCATAAAAATGCATAAGCTTATTTGTGCTGCAATAGCACTAAGTACTCTGTCATTTATCATCACTTTGCAACTATGTGCAGCATGGTCAGTCTGCATTACCTAAGACAGAAGATGTATATGTGATCAAAACCTTAAAAATGCTGGAAACCCAGCTTACAATTTTCTTAAAATGTTTTTGCTGAATGGTAATAATGTGCTTACGTATTCATGGATAATGAAATCCATTTTGTCTTCTTGTGGATATTTAAAATTTAATATGGTCTCTAACACTTAAAGCCTATACAGGATGTTTTATTTTACTTTTAGTTGGGTCCATCATCCAAGGAATGAGATTTGCTTAGAGCAAATGTCTTCTGCCTTGTGCTTACAGCAATGTAGATACAAGCTGATCTTCGACAGACTGAGTCCCAAATTCTGATTGTGAGCATTTGGGAAATTACATGGTTGTTAAGTGATGACAGTGAAAGAGATTTGTTCTGGGTTTTGCCTGTACTTGATGAAGAGAAGTTACCATCATTGAAAGATTTCAGTGTATTTGCATGGCTTGTGTTACATGGAGCACAGAGTAAGATGTATGTTTATTGTGTGTCCTAATACCCTAAGCCAAGGAAAAGGAAGAGCATGTGTCTGGTTTTATTTGAACTCAGTTAGGGACATGATTTAAAAATTCTGTATTGAATTAAAAAACTCCTCCCCTCACATACTTTCTGAATAGTGCTATCTGCAGTGTATCTAATGTTTTAAAAGCACTTCTGTGAGCAGCTGTAGGTTTTGTTTGGGGCTTTGCCATTGACCCATTAACAATTTTAAGACAGCAGTTTCACTGGGCTGTGTCTCAGTTTCTTGACAATAAGAGGCATACCTAAATTTAGTTATCTAAACTAAGACAATGTCTGTGACTAGCTTCATAAAAGATGCTGAGATCAACTCTTTAAGAAAAATACCCAAAGCAGTAGATGAAACTGGGCTGGGTGATAATACTGTTAATTTATTTTTTTCCAGACCTGTTTTAGTGTAGGTTATGTCTCCAGTTGGGATGGACTTTAAAAAGATATTTGTATGAATCTTTTGTTACTCCCAGAACCTCCCCATAAACCAAGTATTACTGTCAGACTTTGGATAGGTGACTTGCAGGGGAAATTTTGGATCTCTAAGTACTGTGAAATACTGCTCTTAATCCAGGTCAGTGCTTAATTCATGCTTTAAGAGGCTAATGGTTAGTCTTTAGTATGAAATACTCTGAAGAAAGCCAAAGCATCATTAACAGTCATGTACAAAAAGAGCTGTTAGTCTTTTATCCTCTTGAGTTCTCTCCTGGGAGACTAAATTGCACCACTGTACATTTTCTATATAAACTAATTGTCTAAAGCATACATCTTTACTTTCTACTCCAAATGCCAGTGAAATTAGATCTCAGTCCATAAAATACTTTAGAACTGTCCTGAATGAAAGGTGTCAGAAAAGTGGAAGATGATGTTTTCTATATATAAACATTTCCATTACTTAGCACAGACACACTGTGATTTTAACTGCCGTTCATATTCAGGTTCAGTGTCTCACCTAGTGAGAATTACCACAATTATTAGGGGCCTGTGTCTAACAACTTTTAGCCAAGCTACTCCTGTGCCTCTTGGAGAGGATTATGCATGTCCCCTGGAAAATCCTCCCCTTAGACACAGTTACTTTTACACCGTTGAGCAGAGCTGTACCTAGGGATGCAATTGTGACAACATCACAGGGCTCTTACCAGCTGTCTTCACTCTAGGGAAAAGGGTGGACTCAGAACCAGGATACCTCATAACACTTCACTAGCTAGAGTAGTGCAGGAGTTCTGCACATAAGCATCATAACTCCGATCTGCTGATGTTATGGCACTTTGCGATTCCAGTGGAGACACATTTTCTCTGAGTCCTTTTACCAGAGGAGAGGAAATAAATCTATTTCTGGATGCTCAAAGGAAACAGGACTCTAGGCTCCAGGCTGTCTTTGGAGAGCATTTCTGTGGTCAGTGCTTCACTCAGTCTGTCTAATGACAAAAATAATAAGAGTGTATTTAGGTGTATAGGTTTTGGAAGAAGCTTGCATTATCTGCCAAATTGCTTTGTATGCTTTTAGCGTCAAAAGCTGTGTAATGTTGCCTTAGAAGGTTCACTTGTGAAATATCTGGTTGTAGGAAACCCAGGTGAGCAACACATGCAGCAAGTGTTATTCTCTTGCTATTTTTTTTCCTGGTGTATGAAAAGACAGGGTGTAGTTCTCTTAGCAAAATCTGTGGATATTCTAAAGTATGTTTGCTGTTTCTCTTACCAGAAGTGGCTTGTTTGTTTTATTTCAAAAGTGCCTTTGGACTTGCTTGTCAGTAACATTCACTGAGCTGCACTAATTTTGAAAAATTCAGAATAGAGTTTTGCCACTTTAGAGATAATCCATGAAAGCTCTCTTCCTGCAGACTGCAATAAATCATGCCCTCCACTAAAAGCCTGGATGTCATTTGAAATTTATTACATGGAGCTGGTAGTGGACTTAAAAGCCATTTCACATGTCTTATTACTTCAGTCATCTAATTTATGAGTTTCAGCCGCAACTGTAGTTAGAAAAGTGTTTTCCTTCAACTGATTGATATGGTTTCTTTTGCATTCATTTACCTTTTAATAATTTTCTATAATCATTGCAAGAGACCTTGGCATCCAGAGTTTAGGTATGAAACTGAAAGAAAGTTGCCATGGCAGGCTGATGTAGATTGACTAAGCTTTACTGGCAATTAGCTGCACCTGTCAAAAGGTATCTTAGTTACTGTTAGTTGAGCAATCTTGCCCTAGGAAGGAGAAAGCTGTCAGGAGCTTCCATGTTTAACATTAAAATCACTAGCTCTATGGAGGAAGTATGAAGGCAACCTATTAAACACAGATGAGGTAAGCATAAGTAACACACAGCACAAAAAATAAGACATGGGTGTTATTTTTTACTTCTTAGTGTGATGACTGGTGTGTTTTTACTGTGCTAGGTAAGAGTGCCTCTTGATTCTCATCAGAAGAAAGGGATGTGTCCTTCTAGTGTGGAGGACATGCGTAAACCAAATCAAAAGATGTACAGATATTAACCTCATGATGGACCGTGTTATCAGTTTTAGGAGTTTAGTCTGATGATCAACATTGTTGATACAAGTGGTACATGAATTAGTAATTCTGCAACACGTTTCTGGTATATGTGGTCTGCGTGTATGCTTGGGTGAATAATTCATAATGTGTATTATGAAAGAATTAAAAATTTGACAGGCACCTTCCAGAAGAAGGAATACTACATAATACTTGCTCTGACTAGCTTATGCTATTCTTAAATGTGGCCCAGTCTATATGTACCAGCATGTGCATGCTTGGTAATGGATAGTGTCTCTAATAATGCAGTTACTTCCCTAGCATTAGAGCATGGCACAAGGAATTAAATGCTCTGACTGTATTTACCTTATATGTAAGTCAGTGCAATGGATCAGGCACAGACGCATCCAGAACTGCATAAAGACAATTCATGAGGGCGCTGGTTGAGGTTTGACTGCAGCACAGGTATTCAGTCTTTCCCTGTCTGGTGCCCATGATCTGAATGCCCAGAGATAGGCAGCTGAGGGCAGAGCCAGGCTATGCGTGATGCTACTTTCTCAGCTAGGCAAAACTATGATTACTGGCCAGAGTGGTGACTTTACTACAGCAGTGAATGCTGACATGGTAAAAAAATTGATTTGAAATATATGCATTACTACATGTTTATATAAATGCACAGTCCTACTGATGAGGAGGAAGTAATAGAGCTCTGACTCCTAAATACTCATTGACTGGGTTCCCTGAGAATTTGAAAAGATTAAAACCAAGAATGTGTAAAGAGAATTCTACTGTGGTTTCTACAATGCATGTTTCCTGCTAATAACACCTGGGAGGCAGTGTGAAGTAACAGCTGAGGTGCTTAAGGGCACCTCTAGTGCCATCTACCTCCTGTGCACATCTGTGGATTTGGGCATGCATCCAAAAGGAGGCTGAGAAGAAAATCAGGCAATGATGAGACCATTGCAACAGGAGTAGGAGATAGTCCTCTGCTGCTGAATCTGAGTTTCTGGGTGTAACCTGGGCACTTCAAGGTTCAGGATATTTGCCAAGTGTTTGAGTAAGTGCAGACTTCAGAACATCAGGTTGATGCAAGTGAGCTGACATTGCTCCTTGTGCTACCAGGAGGAAATCCTGCAGCTAGGATGCCTCTTGTTCCCCTTGAAACAAGCAACGACAATGTAGACTGATTCTGCAAGCCTCAGTAAGTACAAATGTTGCCTATCTCATGCCCCATCTCTGCTGGCTGGTTACACATGTGGAACCTCAGTGTCCAGGTTTAGTACATGTGGATCTGGCAAGTCTAAATGGCAGTTTTGTAGGGAATTTTCTTGTAGATGCCACTGCTGAATAGAAAGCTGATGCTGTAATAGAGAATACAGTGCTGGAAGTCCCAAGATGATGAAAGATTAATGAGTAAGGGTTAGGCTTGCAACAGCTGTTTCTTTCTTTCCTGCACATAGACAGTAATGTTATGCAAAGATAAACATATTATCCAAATATTAACTCATTTTTAAACACAACAAAAACCAGCATGTGACAGGCTCCTATATCTAAAACAGAATAATGCAGATTGCCAGTTTCAAGCTGAGCACAACTGAGCTGCTACTGGGATCTCAAGAGAAGATTATTTTGTATAGCTCCATCAGTTTGTGTTAGGATTTAATAATGAAACAAAGACTTGTTTTCCATGCAGAAAAGTTTATCTAGAAACCAGATCTTGAGCAATTAATGCAGATACTACAGCCCCAAGACCTAAGGTGATTGACCCAATTTGAGGCTTGCAAAGTAAGCACTGCATATTTTCTGTTGTTAATCTTTCACAGTTCATACTTGAGCATAATGATCTGTCTAGAGTTGGACAATATTTTTGGGAAAGTTCAATCTGAAAATTAATTTGCTTCATCTGTAGTGACGTCTTCTTTGTGTTTGCTTCCTGCAAGTGTTCCAGCTGTCAAGTTTTGCTGGCACAAATATGCAAAGACGCTGGTTTTTTGAACTGCACGGACAATTATTTGTGCTGGAAGTGCTTGCGCTCTCTTTCATTTGGGAAACAAAAAAAAATGTGTAAATACTCTCAATTAATTGATAGGGCTTGAAAAGAAGATATTGAACTGTCTGTGCTTGCACTTTCAGAGCTGAAACAGAGATTTGCCCTCAACTCAATTGGATATTTTCAAATGAATTTTAAAATGCTGGGGGGAGGGAGCTGAATTAGTCTAATAAATTCCTTATAGTGAACAAATAATCCAATGGCTTGGTAAGTAATTAAATCTGTTACATTCCAGTTATTTGCTTCTTCCATTTTGGCTTTTGTTTTTTTGTTTTTTAAAGTAACGTAGTCTTTGTATGAAATCAATGGCTTTCATTATCTGGTCCCTTTTATTTTTTACTGTGAGATGGTAGATACTGAAGGTGAATGCACAATTTCTGTGCTATTTCTTCACCTTGCCACATGGAAGTAATCTTCTATACATTGCTTTTTATGAGACAGAGACAAAAAAGACCAACTGGGAAGCGAGGCCCCAGAGCAGTGCAGCTCAGCAGACAGCAGATTGCTAATGGCACCTGTATTTCAGTTTACAGTAGTGACTGCTAACAACGCACACAGTGAGTTCTGCTTGGTTTTTTTTTTTTTCAGCCCCCCCTATTCTTTCCCCCACTCCCACACTCTTAATTAGAAAATCTGATGCAGCCAGAGACGTTATCTGCCATACCGTGTGTGTTAGTGAGGAATGCATTCTTTGATGTTGCTGATAAGCTTTTCTGTGTTGTGGGTAGTTAATTGGTAGTGGATAGGAAATGTCTGGACTGGTGTAAAAGGAAGCTTCCTAACTGTCTCTCATGCAGCTGGTCTCACTGGTTGATGAGCCAAGGTGTGGTATTGATGTAGCAGTGGTGAGGACGTCCTGCCAATATTGCCCACCCCCCAGCAGAACTGTGTGGAGCACCTGCACCTTTGGAACCAGTTCTGAATTCTTCTAGTCTTTCATCTTTGTAAGGGAACAAAAACAGGAATAAAACACAGTTCTTCCCAAAACCTGGAGGGCCGAATTTCCCGCTGGTATAAATCAGCATCTGCAGGTGCATTGTAATCTCTCCTCTGGTCATGCTAGTCCATCAGTCCTGAGAGAGCATGGAATGTGTATGGTGAAGCATTTGTAAAGCAGTGAGGTAGATCCTTGCAATACTCAAGAGCCTCGGTTTTATTTGAGGTTTGTTTTCTGCAGCTTGCAAGCTTTATCTTTTTCTTTGCTGAGTAGAAAACTTAGCTACGAAATTCTATCTGCCCATTTGCAATTTTATAAACTGTAGTAAAATCTTTATACTCCTATGTTAAGTAGACAGTGGAAGGATCATGATCTTTTCTTGCATGTTTGGAGATTTTGCTTTTGATTTGTTCAGCAGAATTGGATCATCTGACTTTTTCTTAGATTTCTGTCATTTTGCTATTATTGCTCACGAGACAACTTCATCCAGAAATAGATCACTGTCACTATGAAAGGTTCTTCTGTTCCTAATGAACTTAAAAACATTTGTCCTCATTCTTTGGCTGTGTAGGCTATTGGTTTGTATGTCTTTTTGTTTGTTTTCCCCATTTTCTACAAAATCTAGTTTGTGTTTTATAATGTTCTCTTTTCTCTTTCTTCTCCTTGTTATATACATTTGAAAATCTACAGATGCTTTCACTTCCATTATAAACCTGGCTGTAATTCTGTAACCAGTGTGATTTTTTTTTTTCATTTTATTTAATTTTATTTGGTTTTAATCATTACACTTTGGCTTTTGGGATACCTATTATTAAGCTCTTGCCTATCATTGACATCTTTCCATGTTTGTTTTTCCTGCTGTCTGAATTTGGCCCTAATTACATTCACCTTTTTGAAACTGACCCTTGAAGAGCACCAAGTAGAAACTCGTTTGGGCTACGTGCTCTGTGAATGTAACAGATGTAATAGAGCAATGCTTGCTTGTATGTAAACAACACTAGTTTTTAATTCTGCTTCTATTTCTCCTCATCTGCAAAAATGGTAGTAGTATAAGATGAAGGTCCACAGTGAAACCCAGCCTCTCCCCTGCCCTCCCTTATTTTCACTATTTTACTATTCTTGACTTTTGATTGCTTTTCTACCCCCCTACCACAATGTGGAATTGGCAGAAACAGATAATTGGTACTTCCCTTGCTTGGAAGTTCCACAGTGGCTTGGTTTAGCTGAAGCACTCTAACAGAGCTGTCAGGCTCAGTACAGACTCTCCTTGCAGTCTACTGTGTGTTGGTGGCACATGTGGTATGCATACTACTCTTTTCTCAGCTACCCTGGTGTGGTGAATGGAGTCCAGCTATTTAAAAGAGATCCAGGGCAGCTCAGCACAGATTTTCTGTGTTAAACAATTAGCTGAGCACTGAGACATTAACCAGATGTGCTAACCTTTGGGCCAGTTTTTGCAGTCTGGTTCACAAATGTGTGGTAGGAGAGGAGATTCAACCTGTTTTCCTTTCTCTTAGTATGGCAAGGGAAAACTGTGATACTGAGAATGCCAATGAGGAAAGCCAGATGGTTAGCTATTCTTCGTCATGCGCCTTTCACAGTGTTGTGCTGTCCTTCTTGCTTTGTTCCCATCTGTATCTACAGTGCTACATTCCATGTTGAAAGGGATGATGAAGCATCCAGAAAGTACGGGAACACAACAGAAGAGAAAAACTTGGTTTTGTCCAAAGTATCAGATTTGGAATTAAGGCTAAAGAGGATTGAACTTCAGTAGAAATTGTGAAGTTGTAATATCTGGGTGAGTTAGTGAAGTGTGAAGCAAGATTTCCTTTACTACTGGCAGTAAGGCTCACCAAGAGAGGTCACCAAACTCCCAGGCTCTGCTAAAGGGTAATGGAATATGCGAGAAAAGGGCTCATCCAAATTAATTTGTCTGAGAAGACCGGCTGAGGAACAGCTTTGAAGGGAGTGTTTTGGAAAGGACAAAGAAGATAACTTAGGAAGCATCTTATTCTTTCCAATTCATCTGCCTGTTCTCCAGATCAGGCAGAGTGATGCTATAGTACTGATAAGCATGAATATCTGATTCCACTTTCACTCCTTGGTCTCTGTGAAATAGCAAACTAGGCAGCTCTGCTTGCAAGCTGCAAGGGAAACATACTACAGCCTCATTTGTGATCAAACTCAAACTTCCCCATCATGACAAAGTTGTAGATTAGTGACTGCACACATAGTGTCAGGCCACACCACATGCAGGGATATGGTATGTGTATAGGATGATGACTTTTACTGGTTTGTACAAGGCACAACTTTTCATAGAATCATAGAATCATTTTCAATTTGAAATTCACTTGCTAAGTTGTGCATTGCACAAATTCTTAATAATTAGTATTTCAGATTGCTAAGTGCGTACACTAGTATCATTCGTACATCATATATTGGTAACTCTTGGTGGTGCTTGAAAAAAATTATAATCCTCTTATAGCTTTTGCAGTCACTTAAGAGGACATTTGAAGGCTGGAATGGTGTGACAATCCCTCCTAGGATTGATACTATATGAAGAGGATTTCTGTATTTTCTCCTCTTTCTTTGCTGCTGCTACTGACTCATCCACTCTTTTTGCTATCTGTTTATGCTCATTCATATGCACTTACTCAGCTGACTGGTTAAGTTCCACCACCCACTTACAACTGCAATGAATAATGTTTTAGGCCTGGTGTCTCACAAGTGCAGGCCCCTCACACATCAATGTCAATACTGGAATTGCTTTTACTGATAGCAGCCACGTGGCAGGTATACAGAGAGCAGCCTGCAGAAAGAGCAGCATGAAGAGCACCATTCATCAGGCTTGCTTACAAGAAGTCATTTTGTCTGTTAGCATGCAAATGTTGTGGTCCCCTTCCTCCTCCTTTCTCTTCCTTCCACTGCCTGTGATCACAATATGCTTTTTTCTCTGTCTTGATTTTTCACATCATGGTTTCAAGTCAGGGCTCCAGATGGAGCTAGGTTGTGTCTTTCTGTTGTTTAGAACCTTTGGAGGAGGTTCAAGGAGTCTTTTGTGCTTTTTGAGGAAGCGTCATTACTGCCACATGAACCAAACCAGTCTGTTTAATTTCCAGTCAAAGATACTTGTCTGCATTACTGCAACCCAGATGCTCAGCTAAAGCCATTGCTTAAATTTAAGCCTAAGCGAGCCCCTCACAGGGTCAGACAGCAATAGGTTCATAGACCCATCCCTGCAGTGCTGTTCATTGGAGGATGAAGTCTGCTCCTTTAAGAACAGGGTAGCAGTAGCTTTGCTTTGGTAGAATTTTTTCTCAAGTGTGTCATTCATCTGTCTCCAAGGAAAGAGCCTTTCCCACATGTGCTACTGTGCTCAGAGACTTGATGGGTATGTGATTGATTGGACCCAGGCTGCACTTACTTAATTTTGTATGACTTCAAGTTTCTTCTGGGTACTGATGATTTATTTGGACTTTTGTTTCATTTTATTTTAACAAAGTGCCTCCGCTTGCTTGGGATAATCACCACAATGAATCCAGGAAGCTTTCCTGACCTTAAAAAGGGTAACTGAACATAGACATTAGATTTAAAAGGGGGGTTGTGGTGATTGTTCTTAATTGAATCTGAAAGACAAAAAAGACTTTAAAGATCTCAGTTGGCACATGAAAGAATGCCCTCTTCTTGTTCTAGGTTGTATTGTCTCATTAAAATGCCCCCTTTCCTGTAATCACTATTTCACAGTTCAGCCATCTCCAGATACTGTGAAACAGCTGTGCAAAGGTCAAGAACAAGAGGGCAATGGGAAAAGAGAACGACACCACAGCTCCCAGGATTTCCAAACACCCTGTTAACAAATTTACTGACACAGGGCATAATTTTTACTGACGCTGCCCATTTTTTACTGACACTGACTCTTAAGACTCCATAGGGAGCAGATGCTGACATCTCTCTTGACTTTGAAAAGCTCATTGCTGAAACAAAATGGGTTTATGCAAAGATTTACATACAGTGTCTAAACATTAAGCAGGGGATCAATAGTTCTTCAAGTCTGAGTAATGATCCCACATGGCAAAGCTACATTTTAATTAATAAGAATGCATCCATACTTATCTTTGTACTCTTTCCTCCCATCTTGGAGTGTACCAGTGCATTCAGGGCTCCTTCAAGCACTTACTTATTTCTGATCACATGCTAGCCTGAATCTCCTTGGGATCTGGTTCTGCTTTGAGACTTGTGCAGGTAGACCTAACATCTTTATGACTTTTAGTGAGGCCAGTGGAGCTTGGTGTAGGTATCTGTACATCCATGCAGATATGACTGTGTGACCAACCCCTTGGTTAAGAGGCAAGGGTCATGGGTAGATCTCAAAGACCTTGTCGCCTCCTGGGTAGATTTCATGTAAGACAGATATCATGGTTCAGAAATATGTTGTCTTTTTTAGCACCGTGCTTAGCTTTAGAATCTCCTTGGCCTCTTCAGCTATTTGCTGTTGACTTTTCAGCCCTACGTAAACGTGTCTTTGTGTGGTTCCTCTCTTAAACCTGACCGCTTAACTGTGCTCTGTGTGGTGCACTTGCAGTTTTTTCCCCTTTTGCTGGTTGTGTTTCCTCTCAGTTGTTGACTGTGACTGGAAAATAGGCGTACAAAGCATTTTGCATTCTCTGAATGTACCACACAGTAATTCTGCTGTCTGAAAACTCTGTAATGTCAATAATTGATGCACTTGAGAAGTGGTAATTAAATTAGTTAATTATGCTGGTAAAATTACATGCAATTATGTGACTGCAGGGTATGTTTAGTAAATTAGGCTTTCCCATACTCACTACATATTGTGGTGCCAATTTTGTTCCTTGATGATTAGGTAGCTTTTGATACTTCTTAATTGATTTAATACCTGGATCTTCATTAGCCCTCGATTGCTATGCAATGTATGTCTGACATTTTTCTCTCTGATATTTCACAGAGTATCGTTCATCAAAAAAAATCAATCTATACATATATACATATTCCTGTCAGATGTTAAAGCATCAAGACTTCAGGGGAAATGCTCTCTTCTACAAGTGTCTTGTGGTGACTTGCCCACTAGTGCGAGATGCCAATCAGCTAACTGTCCCTGGGAACCCTCTAATATGGAATGACTGATTTCATTTATGTTTCTCTTGAAAGATCCAAATAAATAGGTGTCTCAGGGAAGATTGGCACGGTGACAGCTGTTTTAATGACACCTGTTATCTTTGCAGAGAGCAGTGAAAGATTATTAAAAGGTAACAGTAATTCAAATAGAAATTTCAAGGGGGTCAGATTTGATGGTGTCTGGTGCATGGGTGGGGTTTGCTGCTCTTCATTCATGCTTGTTCAGTGTTGTATGTGTTAGAATCACCTCCCAGCAGATGGTTACTTTCATGCTGGCTGTGTTTACTACCACAAAACTTTCACAGATCTCAGTCTCCACACCCCATATTTCCCCTCACCAGCACATACTCTTGTGCTGTCAAAAATGATGCTTCTGAGTATGATCCCTATTTAGTGATGCTAGTGACAAACTCTACCAAATGCTAAAAGCCAGATCATGTAGACTGAGCTATGGTCTTTTATTTCTGTTCATAAGGCAGAATCTCTGTGGGAGATAGGAAATGGTAGGGTGGAGCAATTGCTTGTTCTTCGGGTTTTGAGTCATGAAGCGTATAACATTGTGTCTACCTGTGCCTAGTCCAGCAATTTACCAGTATCAAAAGCAGTGGGATCTGAATGAGAGCAGGTAAGTAACTGGACTGAAGTGACCTGAGAAGAAAACATCCTGCTACTGTGCTTTAGAAAATTATGGATGACTGCACCCTTTTGATGTAGTGTTTCTGGGAATTAGGTTTAAATGTAGACAGGTAGGAACTTTGGATGTCAGTCAACCATTTTGAAGAGATAAACACCTTTCTTTGTGCCTGTTCCTCTGCAGTACCATTGACCAGGCTGCTGGGGATTGCTTGTTCTAGCAACAAGAACTGTGGTTATATTTCAGATGCTGATAGGTATTTTGAAAAAACATGGGCTTGTTGTATGAGAAGAGCTGCTCTTAAAATATGAAGGAGTAGAACCAATTAAAAGGAAAAGAGTGAAGAAATGTGCAGATTTAAATGGGAAAGCTCTCTCCTAAGGATATTAGCAGGATGTATATATAGAAAGATAGGACCTCCTGCAGGCATATAGAGTCTGTTGAAATACCACCTGCTTTGCCTGGACATCTCCGATATTCAACAGCTTTGTTCAGATTTCCATATTTGGGAAGGTGCTTGAATACTGAAAATGAAGATGAGGTAAAACCTAACATAACTGTCGGAGAGCTGGAGATGTGCAGAAGTTTCTTTTTTTCTTTAGAGGGGAGAATTTCTGGCTCTTGCAGTCTTCTGAAAGCAGTACATTCAAAACAACCTATCTTTATTTGGCACATTTGTGCAAGTGAAGCTGGCGTGCTACCTTGTTAGCTGGCTTAATGCCATCCCAACAGATGGACAGGAGTATAGACAGCCAGGAGACCATGTACAAGCATCAGTATGTGTGTTGAGGGCAAGATCCCGTAGCCAGAAGTGTTGAAATGCTTGTCTGTCCTGTGTTTCTGCACTTGTGGCTAAGATGATGTTCCAGCCCTTAATGAAATTAGCTGCACTGATACAAGATAATCCTTCATCTCCAAGGCAGAAGTTGCTCTTTTCACACAGAATCTGGGTTACTATTCCATCAGGTATTTCTGTAGAAACTCTGGTGATTGCTGACAAACACTAATGCTTTCTACATAGCAAATAGTTTTAAGTGTGATGAGGCCAACTATTAAAGTCCTATGTGCAATAGATCATACTTAGTCTCAGAGAACAGAACTCCATCAATGGTGACAAAATCAGAGGTGTAAATGACTGAGTTCAGTTCTGCACAATTCATTAAGCCCAGATTTCTGCTCAGCTTGAAAAGTGGGCTGAGCTTGTTTGTAGATTGCTACAGGAATTCATTGTTAGACTTCTCTGGACATCTTTCCTGCTGTTTGTCTTTGCCTGAAGCAACAGCGTTTTCCCAGTGGGACACACAACCCACATCTGTTAACATTAGGTGCTTTTGTAATTCAGGTAGTTACTTGATTGCATTTATGGAATCAAAGACTCATCTAATTTATATTCTAAGGGGTGGAAGAAAAGCCATACCTCCATAATTTGATAGTATTTGTTGAACTCTAATAAGCTGTAAATCTGGGGTATTGGTAGTGGATATTTAATTTGGGGATGGCCACTTTTGTTACAGTTCAAATTTTCCTCAGGGTGCTGAAGGGTTAAAGTGAAAGAAAACCTCATTAAATTTAAACTAATTCTGCTAATTTTAGCAAGTAGAACTAGTGTTGAAATGGCAACATTCACATGTGCACATAATCCAACAAAATGAATCTGTTCCCTTTAAATGTGTTTAAACATAACAGCCAGTATCATCTGTATAAATAGCCGTCGGTAGTCTGAATGGTAGAGTTCCACAGATAAGCCAGCAAAGTCACCAGGCTGAGTAAGGATCATGTTTGTTGGATAAAATGTTACATTAATTGGTCTTACTGTACTTCCAAAGAGGTATAACCCCCATTTTCAAGAAGGGGAAAATGGATGAGCCGGGGAATTACAGACCAGTCAGCCTCACCTCTGTACCTGGCAAAATCTTGGAGCGGATTGTCCTGGAAGGCATGCTGAGACAAATGAAAAACAACAAGGTGCTTGGTGACAGTCAGCATGGCTTCACTAAGGGGAAATCCTGCCTGACCAATCTGGTGGC